>JAJJWW010012329.1:0-146147 GCA_023531295.1 Papaver armeniacum
GTTGAATTTCCGAAACTTGAAACTCACGCCAATACGCATACCGGTTATTTATGGGTGAAAACTATCTCTGCCGGTTTTGGTAATTTGGGGTGTGTGGATGAGAAATGAGTTTAAACCTTAAACAAATGCACTACATGGGAGTGCTTGTAGATTCGAGAAATCAATCTGTGCAAATCCGGCCTAAACCAAGAAATGGCCGTTCCAGACTTGTTTAGGTCACAAAGTGAAGGAGATGGGGTTGATCTTAGGGAGGGAAGCGAAGAAGGTGTTGAGATTGTGAAGGTGTTGGCTATGTATGACTTGTATCAGAAAGCTGAACTGGCTTGCAGGATGTAAGCTATCAGTTCCGGTGTTTGAATACGATGGTATCAACACTTGCCTCTGTTGTCTGGACTTGTTCTTTTTCTTTCTAGAAATAGGGAGGAGAACCTATTTATACAAGTCATTTGAGCCTTATTCACGTGTCTCGTGGGAAGTGGAGGAATTGGAGTGATGGAGTAGTGGAGTTGTGTGTTGGTGTTACACGACCAGTCTTGCCCACTTCTCCTGTCATCTATAACCGTCCATGACTTCCTGACACGTTCTTGTGATGGCGCGTTGCACGCCGTAAACCGCAGACCAATACCCAGTATGTATCCCCCCGTTTGTGACATGATTGATGTCTCGAGTGTGTGGATCGTGGGACCCCAGAAAGTAGCATGTAATGCTAGACTAAATAACTAAGTTATTTAGGAAGTCGATACTTGTGAAGTATCGTGTGTATTCTATGCAGGTACTGCATCAAGTATATTCAGCATGTATGAAGCATCGCTGTTTTTTAAGGCTTAACGGAGTAAGTCACGAATTTAAGCGTCTTAAAATAGCATCATGTCCAGCCATCTTCGAGTGATCGTTTGGAGGTTATACAGACAAGCCCTAATTTGGCCGATCACCTCATGTGGAAGAGTGGTGGACGGTGATCGTGGTGATGCCTTGTTGGTCTCCTAACTCCTAACCAGGGCTGCTTGACCAAGCTGGTAGAGTTGGACGGACGAGATGATCTGTGACGCTCTTCTGCGACCGTTGATGAAGTTTTAGGGCTTTTGAAGAGGTGCGCAGGCATCACTCTCCAGCTTGGTCGAAACCAAGCATGGGAGGTGTTTTGGAAAGGACCGACCGGGCATGCGTGTAGACGGCATGCCGGTGTATACGTACGTACCTCACTGTCCCATGAAGGTGCGATCTAGGCCACTCAATTTGACCGGCAAAGAGGAGCGGTTGAGATCGATTTGCAATAGAAATCTGGGTGCCGCAAAAGCGCGCATCATGCCCACTTCGGGCGCGTGTTTCAAGACGACCAAGCCCGGGTCGGTCCCGACCGATTGATTCGGCGTGTGGGTGGTAGGCTGGTGTTCACGCCCGTACTTCATTGCCTCATAGAAACGTGATCTAAGCCACTCGATTTGTCCGGAGAAGTTGAGTGGTCGAGATCAGTTTACAATTAGGAGGTGCGACCACGCCTGGTTTGGGCGTGCGAATCGAGGTGTACAGCCAAGTTTGGTCTTGGCCGATCGGTTGTGGAGATAGGTGGGCCCGCAGTGATCATGTTGATACTTACCGGACCTGCTTAGTCTATTCCTGGACCCTTCATCCGAGCAGGAGAAAATGGACGCTCGTGATCGCAACACAAACCCTAATCAGGTTTTGCCGGCCGTGTGTCATACCCAGTTTGGGACGCACGAATCAAGACGACCAACCATAGTTGGTCCTGACCGATCAGTCAGGTATGTAGGCGGGCCCACGGTGTTTGTGTTGACATGCTCTGGGCCCTTTGAATCTACATCTACACCCTCCATATATGCATGCGAAGATGGGTGGTTGAGACTGTTTTTGCGATACATGTAATGCAAAGCAAACCCTAATTTAGGGTTTTCCGTCCATACTTGGTTTGGTTTGGACGGTTTTGGCAACTATGCCACCGTTTTGGGAGACCGACCATACGGGGCCCGCGTTGGGTCGATAGTGAATATTCCAATACCTGCTTGGGGTCATGGATTCAATCTAAGCCATCCAATCATGCTGGTGAAGTTGGATGGTCGTGATCGTTTTCTGAGACTGATATGGTCAGTTCGGGTTCAAATATGCTCAATCGGGCTAGTATAACACACCGAGAGTCGTAGCGTGTATGGGTATTTCGTACATGTTTTATTATTATGCTTGGAGATTCGTGTTGCTCTGCTGAGAACAACACTCAGTCGTCATGTCGCACCGGTAATGAGTACAGGAAATACAAGTCTGGTCATGCATTAATTAAATGCTGTAAATTCACAGGGTATATGGGATTGTTGCTACGTGCTCCAACCTGGATGAATTTTGTGTATTTAATTCACAGAATACTGAGATTGTTGCCACATGCTCTATTCTAGGTGAATTAGTAAAGTAAAGAAGTATTCATCACTTATTAATGGCTTTATCTTTTGCAAGATGTTAGCGCATAATTTTGGCTTTTATAATTTTAGCCTAAAATGAAAATCCACCATCAACATTAAGTCCCCTGCCTAGCACATAATGGTTACGCTATTGTGGGGTAGGCATAAGATGGTGACAAGTTTGTATACGAAATGACCAAGCTAAGGTGAATATACATTTACCGCGTAGGTCGACATCGTCAGTGTTGTCCCAGGCTGGTCGGTCCCGATTAGGATGGTGGAAGGAGCGGGGGCTTGATCTGGCGAGCCGCTTTGGTTCCCTCTCGCACTATACGGGATGAGCTTGGCCCATTTCTTGGACTAGGTGCACTCCCCTTCGTTACACGGCAGCTTTCCTCAGATATATCCGATAAGCATCATTGATCGTTATCTTGAATCGGTAGCTTTTATAGGTGGCAAGTAGAGACTCCTTTTCTCCTGGGATTCTGTTGACTTGCTAGATTATAAAGAAAAATTCTAAGGATTCTTCTCATCACGTAGTCGTTCCTTTTGTATCTCAGGTATTGCTCCGTACTCATCTGATCTTCTGACTGATGATGATGATACACATATTTTTGTGTGCTCATAACTTCTTCTTCTTTGCAGCTTATCATGGAAGCAGCCGGCGATGATCATTCTGTAACTTCCCCAAAAAAAAGTTTCGAAGTTGACAAACCCGAAATTAATGCGTACGAAGAGGTAATGGCTAAAATTGACCTCCCACTTCGCGAAATCGGTCGTGCCATACAGGGGATGTCCATTCTGCACATGCGTATTGCCAGGGGACGCATATGTGCCCTTTCAGCTGCGATCGACATGGAAGAACGGTGGAGGCATGAGGAAGCGTTGCGAGCACCAGTAAGCGCAAGGGCAGAAAGATTTGCAGCGCGGTTAAAGAGGCGGAGAGTGGAGCATAAACGGCCTCCGGATGAAGATAGGCGTGATTATCCAATCCAGGATGGTGTGATAATCCTTGATTCTGACACAGATGGACCTGAGTGTTCGAAGGCAATCAGCGCAAACCCTGATGTTGTTGTGGGCTTTGAGGAAGACTTGGAAGTGTTCATGCCGATGATGTTAGGACGGAGAATGTTGCTGCGGAAACATCTGAAGAGGAAGCTGAGGCTCTGAAGGGAGAAGCGGTAGCAGGTGATGGCGTTGAAGCGGGACCCAGCAGTGGTGCAGGCGCGGTTATTCTTCTTGACGACTAAACCTCTTTGCTTCTTTTTCTCTTTTCAAGTGTATTCCCGTAATTTTTGAACCTCTTTCTTGTACTCAGTGGCGGCTGAGTTCAAGATCTTTTCTTCTGTTTGCTTACCATTGAATATAAGGTTTATGTCATAACCCCTCGTTAAGATTGCATCTGTATGTGCTCCTGACGTGACATCTCTTTGGTCTTGCTGGGGCAGATGGCTCAAATCAATTTCTTTTTATGCACACATTCTATTTCCTTCTTCCCATGAGATGCTTGCTTAGGGTTCCCTTCCTTGCTCTAGTGGGTCGATTTAGGCTGACTCAGGACTTTGTGTTTTTAGGGGTAGAGAGGTTCTCAGATAAAATTAACGCTTCAATTAAATTGAAAATTGAAAATTGAAACCCTAACTATGAATGCAAGTATTGCAATCATTTTCTGGAGGAATTACAAATATGACATGAAATTGTAAAAGGAACATTATTTGGAGGAAATAGCACAGCGTTTTAAAGTGTGGAGGACATTTGGAAAGTGGTAGCACAACGTCTTAAGTTCGGTAGGGTTTGAGCCATTGTGAGTTAATTGTTATGCCTTCTAGTTTATCAACGTTGATGAGCTTGCAGTAGCCGCCTAGGATAACATCTACTACCAGGTATGGTTCATCTTCTCTTTCGGTGGGTGAGTCAGGTGGAGTGGTCATTTTTACCGTCATGCTCCCAACCTTGAATGCAGTCGTCTTCGTCACCAGATCTCCAATTCCAAATGGGTTTGGGCGTGCAGATATCCGGACCTTGGCCTTATCGTCCTTGACCAAGACAGCCTCTACGCTCTTGATAAAACGTTTGAAGGGGGCCGGCTTCCCATTCACATCTCTTAGCCGGGGTTGGTTTGTTGGTCGGAGCCAGTCCCCAGGACTTATCAGAGTGAGAAGTGATTGGTTGCAAGAAGGGTTGCGTGATGAGACTTACTTGAGCTCGGAACCTCTTAATGTATGCTGATGGGCTCTCTACAGGAAGTTGTGTCACATTGGCAAGCTACAGGTGCGGCAACGGACAGCCTTCAGGTCCAGACGGCTTGTTGGATATCCTTTCAGATGTTGTAACCGGTAGAGGGCAAACTCCCAGTGTTGTCTTGTTGTCGTGTACCCAAGAGCGTCCTAGGATCATGTCGTAATTCGGATGCTCTCTGACTATGTAGAACTTTGCTTGTTTCGAGGCATCGCCCAATTTTACTTCAAGATCGATGTATCCATATGCATCTCTGAGTTCTCCTTCTGGAGTCTTAATCCCAATTGGGTTGCGAGTAGCCTCCTGTTTTGAAATATTTGCTGCTTTTAAGGTCTGGAGAGTGATGATGTTGAATTCAGAGGCCGTATCAATTAATGTGTTATCGAACTCGATATCCTTCAAACGGGCAACGGTTAAGAGTCCCCAATTTCCCTTGCTTGCATCTTCCAAAGAAGGATCGAGGTTTCGCTTCCTCTTTCAGATACAAGCGTTTGCCTCGAGACAACACGGTTGAGGGGCTGCAAATATGTCCTGACGCTACGTGCTTTGGAGAAGTACAAGATGTCGCATAAATATTCCATCATAGATTGTACAGTCTTGCGAACGGAATCCCCAGAAATCATGCAGTTCCTGACAGGAAGAGGGTCTCTACGAACACCTTTATTTCCAAGCTGGAGTTCTCTTGTCTCTATCTTTTCTCTGAAGATCTGTTTCAGCCTGTTGCAGTCTTTGGTTGGATGATGAACGAACCTATGGTAGCGACAGTACTTAGGATCCGCCATATCTTTCTCAGTTGGTGGACGTCTGATAGGAGGCATCTTGATGGCGTCGTCTTGAATCCACGCCTCCAAGAGTTCCACTACTTCATTCATGGGGAACGGGAAGCATGTATCTTCGGTGTCTTGTGCAGGAGTCTTGCCCACTCCCTTTTGAGAAGAAGTCATGTGCACTGGAGCCGAACGCTTGGGTTATTGTTCTGTTGCTAAAGCTTTCCTTTTTCCTCCTTCGCCTATCACGCTCACAGAAGGACCACTGTTGTATTGTTTGTTTGTGAGGCTCCTGCTTCCTCGACTCTCACGTGGATCTTCGTTTCGAACAACCCTGGTCCTCTCTAGCAATGCTGGGGCGGTTGTGGCTGAACGTTTGGCAGCTTCATGGAGTTCGGAGAATGTCTGAAAGCCCAGATTCTCTAGTAAAGCGCGGTATATGGGTATCATCCCGTTGATGCACAACTCCACCAGCTGACGTTCAGTGATGTTCGGATCATGACAATCTAGCGCTTGAGTTCTGAACCTCTTAACGAAGTCGTTCGGATGCTCGTTGTTCCACTGAGAGACTCTCCCTAGATCTGAAAAGGTGATCTGCTCAGATACGAAGAAATACTTCCTGTAGAAAGCACCGACCATCTCGCCCCAATTGGATATGTTGTCAGGTGTGATGTTGTTGTACCAGGTGTACGCCCTTCCCGTAAGTGATTTCGAGAACTCTTTCAGGCGGAGAACATGATTGTACTCGTGCTCCCCCAAGGTTTCCAAAAATCGAGAAACGTGTTCACGAGCGTTACCAGTGCCATCGTAGATGGAGAACTGAGGAGAGGTGTATCCTCTTGGAAGAGGGATTCGTTGCATATCTTGAGGGTACGACGGCTGATGTTGGTGTGCATCCATCAGATTTCCTTTGCCTCGGTTTTGAAGAAGTCGTTCTAGGTCCTCACGTGTGATGAAGTTGGATGGCTGGTCCCTCTCTCTTGGGCGTTCAAGAGCAACACGAGCTTCTTCACTCATGTGGGTCCGAGTGGAAACGCCTGCTCCGGGTGTATTGAAGGCATTTCTTGCTGGCTCCAAGGGTTGCCGTGAATCTTGTGGCAATCGTTCAGTTAAAGTTTTAAGGAAAGTGAGTACCTCTTTCTGGGTTGCTGATGAGTGCCAAATATTGCATATTTCTACACCTTTTTATTGGCATTTAACTTATCTTTTGTGCTCAGAAATCAGATATTATCCCAGATTCTGTGTTTTCTTTGTTTTCAAGAATAAATATTTGTCCTAATTAATTTTGTGTTTTTAGGTAATAAATAAAGTTCGGAGAAATGGAGGATCCAAAAGAGCAGAAAATTGGAGGCAAGCGTCTATGGAGCAGAAAGCCAAAGCCCGCGCGCGCATGTCGCTTGCAACCCAACAAGAAGCAACCCATTTACAAGACATGGGCTTGAGAAGGCCAAGACCCACGACCCGGATCCAAGCCCGTCCCTTCGGAGCCGTTAGATTCGAGCCATTTAGATCCAACGCTCGCTGCATCCTTCCCATCGACTCTCGCTATATCCGCTCAACACCGAAATCTCCTATACCTAACCCATCGAACCAAACACCCATTTCTCTTTTCTTTTCTCTTTCTTCTCCGACAACTCCAGAGAACCCATTCTCTTCCTCTTCCCCTACCATACCACCTCACCACCTTCACCATCCCTTTCCCCTGACACCAGCCACCAACAAGACACATCCGCACCACCTTCTCCCCCCTACTTGCTCTCTATCTCACTCATAGCTTCTTCCCTAGAAGCTAAGTCCGAGATAGGAAGAGCTAGGGTTAGGGTTACATCAAATCAAGTGAGGGAACCATCATCTCAGAGCCGAATTCACAGAGGAGAGCACAATTCAGAGATGTTTGGTAAGTGGGTTTGCTTTGAATCTCGAGTTTGAGTGTTAGAAGAGAGAAGAGGGTTTGCTTGTATAAATAGGTCTGAGAAGTGTTTGTAAAATGGCATGCCTGGACTAGCCAGAGCACAAGCTTAGTCTAATTTGTGTTTTAACTGTTTTTATCATGTTCTAATTCCATCAGCTAGGGTGTTTGATGAAACCCCTGATCATATGTTGAGTTAACTCATGTTCAAAATTTTTGTTCTTGCTGTGCTTAATTGAAATGAGTAATTGTATCTTTGTATTGATCAAATGAACTTGTGATAGTTTGTCTTTGTAAGAAGACAAGCTATACTAGGGGTGAATTAGTGAGATTAGTTGAATTACTTTAGGAGTAATTAGTTAGCTAACAATCGAATGATCCTGTGATAGAGTGTACTGTAAGAAGACACTCTATACTAGGGGAGAATTAGTGAGTTAGTTAAGTAAATATCCACCTGAGACCTTCAAGGGAAGGTACAAGACACAATGAGATATTGTTTTGATTTAGCATAAGAATTAGAGGGTTGATTCAATCACCCTAGCACTCTCAGTCATCTGTTTACAACACTCTTGCTCGTTTGATACCTTAGCTTAGAGACACAACTCCAGTAAGTCGTATCGACAAAACAACCCCAAATTTGTGTTACCTTGTCTAGAAATCAGTTAGTAAGCCACTAAGATCAACACCACAGCAACCCATTTCCCTGAGGATCGACCCGTATTTGCCCTGTTTTACATTGTAGACACCGTGCACTTGCGGTTTATAATATTGTAGGTTTCTCAGCCTACCAAGTTTTTGGCGCCGTTGCCGGGGACTTGGCGTGTGCTGTGTTGATTAATTGCTTCTTCTTGAATTTGAGATCACCCTGTATATACTTGCTTTAAATTATTACTTTTAGCCCTGTTTTAGTGTAACTTAGCTGTAGTTTTCTTTTTCTGCATCTTCTATTACATATTGTTAAATATATCATTGCATTTTAGCTAAGTTATCTTAATTGCATACTTACATATCTACATCTTAGTGTTAAATCTTGCATTTTGCCATTCTTTGTTAGAGGCGCATTCAAACCAATTGTATAAACTGCATCATTAGCATAAGATAGGCTTAGTCATAGTCACGTGCATCATATATTTGTAACATGCCATTTCTATTGTATGTTCCATCTGTTATAACTTGCATCTAGAACTCCCAAGCGCATCTTTAGCTTACATTCTGTTGTCATCGATCTGCTTTGTAGTCTTCAGTCTCTTGCCTCATCATCATACATCCTGCATTACCAAAAGGGCTGTGATATATGCTGAAGCTGGCCATTTATTGTATAAGTTGTTGCCAACCTGTGACCCAAATAAGCATAATCTTGCAACTGAACCTCAGTGCAGCCCCCATCCTTTGTTCTGCAACTCTAACTGTTAAATATCAGCTATGAAATGCTTAACTTTACATGCACATTTCTGAGGATTGAAATTCTCCTTTGAGCTCACAGGTGTATGCTACAAAACCCAAAGAAAGGGAAGGCAAGGAGCAGAACAACACAGCCATTGTGGCTTAAACCGGTTGGTCATTCTCAAATCCTGTTATACTCTATACCTGCATGAATGATCTGTGTGCAAGCATCTGGTGATATTTGAGCTTTATTTTGGTTAGATGGACTTGTTATTTGTGCATAGCATGATTTGTGAAACTAGAATATTGCACAACATGTGTATGCATAACTTTTATTTAGCTGAATATTGCACAACATGTGTATGCATAACTTGTTATTGACCGAGCACTAGGCACTACCTGACTGCATGTGTTGAATGCCAAGCGAGAAGTTCATAAACCTCGGAAAATTGATAAGCTAGATACCCTGTGGTAAAAGAGCTAAATAGTTATCTCGCCTTTGCATCCATATTGTGCAATATCTAGGGCATTTTTGCGCATATGAATGCTTCCTTGTGGTGAGATGGTTGTTGAGCACTACCATTAGCGTCAAAAATGATAACTTGAGCCTTGCAAAGCCCTGAAGGTCTAGGTTGTCTCTATAATTGCTAGTTTTGTGATTTTTATGTAATAAACTAAATAAAAATAATCAAAGCAAACATAAACAAGGGAAAATTGGAAGTCAAACATGTTTTCACACAATAACTAGAATTGATATTTTAATCTCAACTTTTATCAAAGACCCTAGAATACCTTGACACTAAACCTCCTCATGTCATGTTAAGCGAATATGAATTCTACCTAAAGGAACAACCTGGTAAAAACTAATCAAGTTTAAAATAGTTCATCTGCCGGAATTATCACTTTTGCGTATAATAACCCTAATCTAGCAATTGCAAACTCCCGAGCCTTTAAACAAGCATCCAAATCATGTAACAATATTCATGGTGAATCATAAACATGAGAGAAAACTAATTTATTGAATTAAAACCCATATTTGGAAATTTATTCCATAACCAATAATAAAAACTCTAGCTCATATCAAGAAGAAAGAGAAGTCTCATGTTTCTAAACCCTAGAAAACAAACTAGAAGAAAAAGAATAGATTATTTTTTGCCTGCTTCCCTATATATAGAGTCATAGGCATAACCTGTGTGCATTTCGCAACAACCACCCGGTCTTCACGATCTTGAAATCTCTCATTATACTCCGTCCATTCTCCATATTTCCATCGACTATAATGCTTCCTTGTGGTGAGAATTGGTTGGTTGACATTACCTCTCCACGAGCCATAACATGTTGATTGTTCAAAAGCACACATAAGATACATAATTTACAAGAAAACTAAAGAAAGCATAAATACTATATATTAAATACGGTGTATTCTACACCTATCAGTTGTCTGAGCCATAACATGTTGATTGTTGCTCTGCCTTGATAGCCATTATTGCTTTTCAGCTGAACTGGTTACTCGCTGTAGCATTTATGCTTTTAACATCACCCAACCCCTGGAATATCAGAAACCCGTGCATGAGCATGTGACTCTTGAGTGAAATCATTGTTTTGCTGAGCCTTTTGGCCCTAAAGCTGTCAGCCATTCATCTGAGCATTGCACCCTGAGTTGTGCATTTGTGTCTTGGCTCACCACAAGAAATTTGTGTAAACTCGAGCATTGTCCTCTGAGTTGTGCATTCTCATGTGCACAGTTTGTTGTTAGCCCTGCTGAGTTTTGTATCTAATTGTTGCTAATCTGTTGAATCTCTGAGTCGCATTCACCTGCCAAATTGTTGTTCTTCAAAAATCACATACACATTGCTAGCCTGTGAAGTTTATTTTTGGCCTCCTAGCCCCTGTGTTGAATTGCATGAGCATTTTTCTTCTCTGGAATTGATTGCCATGTATAATTGCTGGCTGAATTGTTGTTTTGCTGACATTTTGAGCAACCTCTGTGCTACCTGAAATTGGTATTTTGCTGAATTGTTTCTGTGGGTGTAATCTCTAGTTTTGAAATATCACATGCTCTATAATGTGAATTGCTTGGTTGTCTGGAATCCATAGCATGTCTGGATTTTGGTCTGCAACAGGGGATGGCCTGAAATCAATTAGAGAACTTGCTTACGGGCACGCTTCTCGCTATGAGCCCCCCACAGACCATAATCTCAATAGTTCTAGGGACTGTTATGAACATTTTCATAATCCTGAGCATCAACATAAGAACCCTAATGCCTATTCACACATGTATCATCCACCACAGGTTGAAAATGAACACTTTTCTCATACCCAGTCATCACTTTTCGATCAATTAGAAGCTCAAGTATCTGCTTTAGAAAGGCAATTACATGAGAAATCTGTCGAATCTAATTCCCCTAGGCAATCTGAAATGTATGCTTGTACCTTATGTGGTAGCTTAGGCCACCCTGCTGAGAACTGCTATATTTTGCATGATTTTAGGCAATCTAGAGAAAGCCATGATAATCCAATGTACGAATTGTCTAGAAGTGACTATACTGGTAATCATTGGGACCATAATCAACCTTTCAAAGGTTGCGATCAGTATTCTAAGAACCCTTATAACCATGCACACATGCATCATCCATCACATTGGGAAATTGAACAATGTTGTACTCCCCTGCCTCCTTGTATGCAATCTGTGGAAATCATTGAACAATATAATGCTCAATTTGAATTTCAGAATGAGCCATATAGCATTGCATATGAATCGCCTTTCTGTGGTAATCCTCATGAACATACATATACTGAATACCCTGAAATGTTGATACCCTCTGTTGAACACTCCCCTTCCATTGAGCAGCTTAATATGATTCTAAAGATGAATTTAATTCATCTACAAAATGAAGGAAGGGAGGAATGTCAACATGAAATGTTTGTTAGTCCTAATGAATTACATTCTAAAAATGGTGTGTCATGTCCCACTCATGCAACTAATATTGAATATGAACCTCATCTAGAGGAACATGAGCGAACTGAAGACACCACAACTGTTAATAGGGATGAGTATGCATATTACTCAGATGATGATGATGAATATGTTATGCTTGATGAGATTTCTTCTAAATCTGCAGATGAATGCCATGTTAACCTTGAGTTTGGGTCTGTGCAATTGTTAGCTGAAAATGAGCATGCTACACAACTTGTTTGTGACTTAAAGGATGAATCTTCTGTTGACACTAATGTTCTTATGGATCATGATATTATTTTTGTGTCTGATTCCCTGCCCATGTCACAATATGATATTCCTTCAGATATTCCTATGCATGACACAAAGCTTTTGGATAATGCTGATTATGACATGGAAATTGATGAATTGTTTCATGCAAGTGAACATGATTTGTCTAATTCTCAGCCTAGGTCACAGTGTGAAGTTTCTTGTGATCCCCCTATGCATGAAACTGAAGTTGTAGATGATGATTATGGACTAGGGCTTGTAGAAATGTTTTATGAACATGAGCATGTCACAACACTTGTAGATGATTTGGGAGATATTGTTGTGAGTGATATCTTTGTTACTCTTGAGCTCACTCATGTGAACAACTTAGACATGCCCAACATCATGCCCATGTCACATCTGTTAGATTTCCACCCAACCTAGGTTTGGCTTGTAACAAAATTGCAAAACCAACTTTTCTCGAGAATTCCTAATTTAGGCCTAGAGCTTTGTGCTTCCCAAGTCCTCTTGGACCATTTTGCATCAAAGTATAACACCTTTAAGGAACCACAGGTTGGAATATGTATGTCCTGTTGTTCTTAGCAAAACTCATTTTGAGTTAGACCTTGTGCATGATGTACCTTTAAAATTGCAAGATTTTGTGCTCAAAAACACATCTCCTGACAAGTTTAGGTTTGGGGGAAAATCGTTCACATATGCAGTCTTACTTGCACTCTCATGTTATATTTGTGTAAGGCTGTTGATGTTTCTGCGTACCGTCTTTTGGGTTGATCCTAAACTCTTTAGATTGTTGGTGTATGGTGAATTTTCATTGTATATAATCCAGTAGGACTTGTTAAATTTTCTTTCTTGAATCGGTTGAGTCTTCTTGTGCATATATTGTACTAATCCGATATGATCTCCGCTGAGAATGTTGGATTCTAGCCTTGACTAATGAAGCTCTAACCTTGCTTTCGCCGACATCCGGTAATCTCTTCCCTTTTCTCTACTCAACATAGTTCTCTTGGTATGTGATTTGTTTAAATTCTTATTATCTGTTGACACATTGAGGACAATGTTTGATTTAGGTTTGGGGGTGCATTTGCATATAAAGTTTTTAGTCTTTTATTTCAAAAAAAAAAAAAAAAAAAAAAAAAAAAAAAATCAAAACTCTTTGTAAATACTTGCATAAAAACCTCCAACTTTTAGATTCTAGAGTCACTAGCATGCTTCTAGCTATGTTTACATAGAGAGTCTGACCGAAATAACAGAAATTGGAAGTACTGGAGAACACAATCGGGTTTCTTAGTTGATTAGAGCGTTAAAGTTGGATTTAACCATATCGGAGGGCGAATTAGGTGTTGTTTAGATATTCGGTAGTAGAATTGTGATCACCCATAGTGGAGACTACCCATTTTACATCAAGCAAGGCACCAACCTTCAGTTTTTGTGACTTTCTAGAAAAGCTGTTAGAGTGTGTGTCACCGTACGTCAATTCCGGGTAGGAATGGTGAGCTACCCAACTTCGCACCACTTTCAGCACTATTTTTAATCTCTTGAGTGCTAATTTTTTCAGTCATGAGGGTGACGTTTAAAGATGAAAACTCCTTCTAAATATCGATTTGCAGTTAGCATCACTCTCTCTCCCTCTCAACAACATCAACACATTCATAGAAACACATCATCGTCAACAAGCGGAGCATCATCAGAATATTTGAAGAAAAGTTGAAATAGTCCAAGGTTCACGTGCAACAAAGAAAAGAAAAGAAAATAGGATGAGAATTAATGAAGTTTGTGAAATCAAGACAATACAAGTTGTGAAAAAAAAAATTGAGTTTTATTGTTATTTTCATTTCATGTATTAAGTTTAAAAATATATATATATATATATTATTGTCAAGTTTTTGTGAAGTTCAGAAGTTCATCATCAACAGTTGAAGACCGAAGACCGAAGATTGAAGACGTTTCTATGGATGCTGAGAGAGTGATATTAATTGCCGATCGGGTGAGAAGGTAAGTGAGTACTCCCATCCTTGCTAATGGTTGATTTCCTTTCTTAGAGATCATCGAAAAAAGATTCTTTTTGTCACTTACGTGGGAGTCTCCAGAAATTATTTCGGAAGGTTATCCTTCTTACCTTCAACGTGTGCAGGTTTTCTCTCTTTATTCCCGCTGCACACATGAGAGACTAAAAAGCGATCTTTTTGAGTGCAATTATCATAAAACCTAATGGTGAGGCAGAAGTCGAGGCTTATGATCACAATCGAACCCGAATTCTTTCATATGGTATGGTTATTTCTCGCTCAACACTTAAGGATGAGAATGCGTTCTTTGGTAGTTCTAACTTCGTGTTACTAGCATGCAGAAACTCTATGTCCTCATAGCTCCTTGGATGCTTGAGAATCTTTTACACTCTGGAAGTTGGAGAAGGTTTTGTGGGTACACCTCTGGTAAACCCTCACGAGACTACAACTCGTCCACTAGGGACACCTAGGGGTTTAAAGGCTTAGTGCATACGCTAAATGCATTCGAGAGACCAGCGACAGTGGTATAGTTAGGATTTCCTAATTTCTGTTTCACTTGAGGACAAGTAAAATTCAGGTTTGGGGGTATTTGATGAGTGCCAAATATTGCATATTTCTACACCTTTTTATTGGCATTTAACTCATCTTTTGTGCTCAGAAATCAGATATTATCCCAGATTCTGTGTTTTCTTTGTTTTCAAGAATAAATATTTGTACTAATTAATTTTGTGTTTTTAGGTAATAAATAAAGTTCGGAGAAATGGAGGAGCCAAAAGAGCAGAAAATTGGAGGCAAGCGTCTATGGAGCAGAAAGCCAAAGCCCGCGCGCGCATCAGTTGCAACCCAACAAGAAGCAACCCATTTACAAGACATGGGCTTGAGCAGTCCAAGACCCACGACCCGGATCCAAGCCCGTCCCTTCAGAGCCGTTAGATTCGAGCCATTTAGATCCAACGCTCGCTGCATCCTTCCCATCGACTCTCGCTATATCCGCTCCACACCGAAATCTCCTATACCTAACCCATCGAACCAAACACCCATTTCTCTTTTCTTTTCTCTTTCTTCTCCGACAACTCCAGAGAACCCATTCTCTTCCTCTTCCCCGACCATACCACCTCACCACCTTCACCATCCCTTTCCCCTACTTTGACCACCAACAAAGACAAAGCCGCACCACCTTCTCCCCCTACTTGCTCTCTATCTCACTCATAGCTTCTTCCCTAGAAGCTAAGTCTGAGATAGGAAGAACTAGGGTTAGGGTTACATCAAATCAAGTGAGGGAACCATCATCTCAGAGCCGAATTCACAGAGGAGAGCACAATTCAGAGATGTTTGGTAAGTGGGTTTGCTTTGAATCTCGAGTTTGAGTGTTAGAAGAGAGAAGAGGGTTTGCTTGTATAAATAGGTCTGAGAAGTGTTTGTAAAATGGCATGCCTGGACTAGCCAGAGCACAAGCTTAGTCTAATTTGTGTTTTAACTGTTTTTATCATGTTCTAATTCCATCAGCTAGGGTGTTTGATGAAACCCCTGATCATATGTTGAGTTAACTCATGTTCAAAATTTGTGTTCTTCTTTGTGCTTAATTGAAATGAGTAATTGTATCTTTGTATTGATCAAATGAACTTGTGATAGTTTGTGCTGTAAGAAGACAAGCTATACTAGGGGTGAATTAGTGAGATTAGTTGAATTACTTTAGGAGTAATTAGTTAGCTAACAATCGAATGATCTGTGATAGAGTGTACTGTAAGAAGACACTCTATACTAGGGGAGAATTAGTGAGTTAGTTAAGTAAATATCCACCTAAGACCTTCAAGGGAAGGTACAAGACACAATGAGATATTTTTTTGCTTTAGCATAAGAATTAGAGGGTTGATTCAATCACCCTAGCACTCTCAGTCATATGTTTACAACACTCTTGCTCGTTTGATACCTTAGCTTAGAGACACAACTCCAAGTAAGTCGTATCGACAAAACAACCCCAAATTTGTGTTACCTTGTCTAGAAATCAGTTAGTAAGCCACTAAGATCAACACCACATCAACCCATTTACCTGAGGATCGACCCGTATTTGCCCTGTTTTACATTGTAGACACCGTGCACTTGCGGTTTATAATATTGTAGGTTTCTCAGCCTACCATTTGCGGCCATATCCGTTTGAATCTTAGCAAGAATCTCCTGCTTCTCCATCAAGTCTGCAATGGTAATGGGCGATGGTCCTCCTCTCGTCCCTCCGGCTCCTCGTCCTGATGAAGGAGTGAAAGTTGTTGCTCTGGTGACCACTGGAGGCGTTACACTTGAGGAGATACCAGATTTCGCGCATTTGCTCGGCTCTGGTGATGGGAGGCCTTACACCTACTTGGAATGTCTCTGCTTTCTGCTAGCGTTGGGGATAGAAGTGACGGCTCCACGAGATGTATTGACCACGGTAGCTCCTTTGGCAGGTACATCGACACAGGGAGTGTTATCCGTACTAGCTCCATCGGGATTGATTGCCGATCAGGACACAGAGTTCTACCATCTTGAAATGAATTGTTGATTGAATTGGTTCTAAGATCTACCCTTTTTGAAATTGATGAAATTGAATCGGATTTCGAAGAAATTGACTTTACAACCGAGAGATTAACCTCCCGCTGTGGTCGCCAATTATTTATGGGTGAAAACTATCTCTGCCGGTTTTGGTAATTTGGGGTATGTGGATGAGAAATGAGTTTAAACCTTAAACAAATGCACTACACAGGAGTGCTTGTATATTCGAGAAATCAATCTGTGCAAATCCGGCCTAAACCAAGAAATGGCCGTTCCAGACTTGTTTCGGTCACAAAATGAAGGAGATGGGGTTGATCTTAGGGAGGGAAGCGAAGAAGGTGTTGAGATTGTGAAGGTGTTGGCTATGTATAACTTGTATCAGAAAGCTGAACTGGCTTGCATGATGTAAGCTATCAGTTCCGGTGTTTGAATACGATGGTATCAACACTTGCCTCTTTTGTCTGGACTTGTTCTTTTTCTTTCTGGAAATAGGGAGGAGAACCTATTTATACAAGTCATTCGAGCCTTATTCACGTCTCTCGTGGGAAGTGGAGGAAGTGGAGTGATGGAGTAGTGGAGTTGTGTGTTGGTGTTACACGACCAGTCTTGCCCACTTCTCCTGTCATCTCTAACCGTCCATGACTTCCTGACACGTTCTTGTGATGGCGCGTTGTTGCACGCCGCACGTTGTAAACCGCATGAGACCAATACCCCAAGTATGTATCCCCCAGTTTGTGACATGATTGATGTCTCGAGTGTGTAGATCGTGGGACCCACAGAAAGTAGCATGTAATGCTAGACTAAATAACTAAGTTATTTAGGAAGTCGATACTTGTGAAGTATCGTGTGTATTCTATGCAGGTACTGCATCAAGTATATTCAGCATGTATGAAGCATCGTTGTTTTTTAAGGCATAACAGAGTAAGTCACGAATTTAAGCGTCTTAAAATAACATCATGTCCAGCCATCTTCGAGTGATCGTTTGGAGGCTATACAGGCAAGCCCTGATTTGGCCGATCACCTCATGTGGAAGAGTGGTGGACGGTGATCGTGGTGATGCCTTGCTGGTCTCCTAACTCCTAACCAGGGCTGCTTGACCAAGCTGGTAGAGTTGGACGGACAAAATGATCTGTGACGCTCATCTGCGACCGTTGATGAAGTTTTAGGGCTTTTGAAGAGGTGCACATGCATCACTCTTAAGCTTGGTCGAAACCAAGCATGGGAGGTGTTTTGGAAAGGACCGGCCGGGCATGCGTGTAGACGGCATGCCGGTGTATACGTACGTACCTCACTGTCCCATGAAGGTGCGATCTAGGCCACTCAATTTGACCGGCAAAGAGGAGCGGTTGAGATCGATTTGCAACAGAAATCTGGTGCCGCAAAAGCCGCGCATCATGCCCACTTCGGGCGCGCGTTTCAAGACGACCAAGTCTGGTCGGTCCCGGCCGATTGATTCGGCGTGTGGGTGGTAGGCTGGTGTTCACGCATGTACTTCATTGCCTCATAGAAACGTGATCTAACCCACTCGATTTGTCTGGAGAAGTTGAGTGGTCGAGATCGGTTTACAATTAGGAGGTGCGACCACGCCTTTGGTTTGGGCGTGCGAATCGAGGTGTCTGAGCCAAGTTTGGTCTTGGCCGATCGGGTGTGGAGATAGGTGTGCCCTTGGTGATCATGTTGATACTTAGGACTGCTTAGTCTATTCCTGGACCCTTCATCCGAGCGGGAAAAGGGACGCTCGTGATCGCGACACAAACCCTAATCGAGGTTTTGTCGGTAGTGAGTCATACCCAGTTTGGGACGCACGAATCAAGACGACCAACCATAGTTGGTCTGACCGATCGATCAGTATGTAGGCGGGCCCACGGTGTTTGTGTTGACATGCTATGGGCCCTTTGAATCTACATCTACACCCTCCATCTATGCCTGCGAAGATGGATGGTTGAGACTGTTTTGCGATACATGTAATGTGCCGCAAACCCTAAGTTAGGGTTTTCCGTGCATACTGGTTTGGTTTGGAAGGTTTGGCAAACTATGCCACCGTTTTGGGGAGACCGACCATGCGGGGCCCGCGTTGGGTCGGTAGTGAATATTCCAATACCTGCTTGGGGTCATGGATTCAATCTAAGCCATCCAATCATGCTGGTGAAGTTGGATGGTCGTGATCGTTTTACGAGACCGATATGGTGATTCGGGTTCAAATATGCTCAATCGGGCTAGTATAACACACCGCAGAGTCGTAGCTTTGTATGGGTATTTCGTACATGTTTTATTATTAATGCTTGGAGATTCGTGTTGCTCTGCTGATAACAACACTCGGTCGTCATGCCGCACCGGTAATGAGTACGAAATACAAGGCTGGTCATGCATTAATTAATAATCTTGTAAATTCACTTTGGGTATATGGGATTGTTGCTACATGCTCCAAACTGGATGAATTTTGTGTATTTAATTCACGAGAATCTTTGGGATTGTTGCCACATGCTCTATTCTAGGTGAATTAGTAAAGTGAAGAAGTATTCATCACTTATTAATGGCTTTATCTTTTGCAAGATGTTAGCGCATAATTTTGGCTTTTACAATTTTAGCCTAAAATGAAAATCCACCATCAACACCGGTATACATACAAAGTTCCAGGATTTTCATTAACCAACCAGTATGCATACGAGTATGCATACTATGGTTCTCGGACTTGGAATAACTTGCAACAGTTAGCATACAAGTACGCATAATGTGTTATATCCAATCATGGTTATTTGTTCTAAACTCCCATTTCAATCATTGAAACATTCTTAGAATACGACAATAGTTGTCTCACACAAACTATTAACTCAAAGCAATTTTCAAGTGATCGAATGATCAATACGAAACATTCCGAGTCTACATCAAACGACTGTCTCACACAAATTATGTAAGATGTTACAAGGAGATTTTCACATGATCATCTTTTGACTTTTGTCAAGAATATAAGATGAACTTGGTTAAAGTGAAATCTTACCAAAACATATTTCGAGAAATATGTAAGCGAGTTAAACTCCGCTCGAAATATCAAATGTGTATAATCGAAGTCTACATATAGCTATACGACTTTTGTCTCAAATAGGAGATAGAGTAGATAGACTTTTGAGTGGTAGATGAGTTCAAGTCTCTACATACCTTTTGTTGATGAAGTTCCACAATATCTTGTTTCGCTAGTCGATTAAGATTATTGTGAGGTGATTGATATTTCTAGGATGTTCTATCAGGAATATAAAGTCCGTTATATCAATTGGTTCCTGTTCACCTTGATTTATCAAAAGACGGAACAAAACTCGTAGGTATTTCTGTGGGAGACAGATTTATCTATTCTTGTAGAATTTTCTGTGTGATACAGATTTGTTTATTAAAGTCTTCGACTTTGGGTCGTAGCAACTCTTAGTTGTGGGTGAGATCAGCTAAGGGAATCAAGTGCGTAGTATCCTGCTGGGATCAGAGACGTAGGGAGCGCATATGTACCTTGTATCAGTGTGAGATTGATTGGGGTTCAACTACAGTCCAGACCTAGGCTAGTGTCTGTAGAGGCTTAATACAGTGTGTGTTCAATATGGACTAGGTTCGGGGTTTCTGCATTTGCGGTTTCCTCGTTAATAAAACTTCTGGTGTCTGTGTTATTTCTTTTCTGCATTATATTTTGTTATATTATTGAAATATCACAGGTTATGCGTTGAATCGATCAATTGGGAAATCCAACCTTTGGTTGTTTATTAAAATTGATTGATCTTTGAACATTGGTCTTTGGTACCGTTCAAGTGTTTTCTCTTGTATTCAATTAGACTCGCAGATTTCTATTTGCTTGAGTAAGTATTGAATCGAGAAATTGAGATATAACTCTTAGATATACTTTTTATTAAGATTGAGTCTAACTGTCTAGTTGATTCTCTTAAAAGTATATTGGAGTTTGTCCATACAGATTGTTAAGCGAAATATTGGGTGTGGTTGTTAGACCCCCGCTTTTTCATGCGCGTGGGTGGTCATAGGCCTTATCCTACCAGTCGTCCTGCATCCATAAGAAATTTTCCCGACACTCTTTTGAACGCAACCACCGTGAACAATGTCGAGCGTTCTATATATTCGTAGCGTAACCATTGAGATGGAAGTTCCATCTAAGTGATGGCGAATTTGACAATGACCATGCTCCTGCTAACAACACTCCTCCATCACCTTATTATACTCCAGCCACTCCGATTCGTATGTCGACACCCCACCACGCTTGCTGGTAGTTGACGATCCTTTTTTACCTATTTTGTACAAGTCAAGTGGTTCAGTCATTACCTTTGGCGATTCCGCCGTGCAATATCCCGTTGTTGCTCGTGGTATCGTTCGAACAGGCATGCTGCCTAGGGACATCCATTTCTACGACTTTATGAATGAGGTTCCTAAAGTCCTTGATCGGGCCATGAAACTTCAACTTGCAGTACGTATACATAGTTTTACATATACTTTCTACTCTTCACTAATTTTCCTTTTTCCTTTTGAGGTTTACTTTGCTACTTTGCAGGGGCTTTCCCTTCTGCGGAGGACTGGACAACTCCCCTCAAAAGTACTTAGCCAACCGGGAAAGAATCCAGACACTTGCTTTGCAAAATTATCGACGCAAAACTAACAAGGTTAATGATGCACTGAACGTCATGCGAGGATAACATGATCTTGCTCGTACCCGCCTTGGTCGTGCTTAAGCTCATGGATATAGAGGACACGCCGATGATTTTTCCAGTGACGACAAACCCTACGACCCTGAAGAGTCGATATTTTATAAATTCTTCTGTCGTTCTCCATAGGGACATAGGCTAGTTTAGGATCTTAAACTCATGCTTTGATAGTCGTACTCAAAGCATGGGTTCAAGATCCAAAACTAACCTACATAGAATGGAAGAAAGTTTCTAAAATGTCGACTACTCTTCAGGGTCATATGGTTCATGAAGAATTATCATTGTGTCCTTTGTACCCATGAGCTCGAGCACGACCAAGGCGGGTATGAGCACGATCGCGTTGTCCTCACATGACGTTCAGAGCATTATTAAACTCAAAATTCCTAGCCTTAAGGACCTCAAGTTGATGCTTTAGCTTGTCAGTCTTGCGTTGTTAATTCTGCAAAGCAAGTGTCCGGACTCTTTCCCGGTTGGCTAAAGACTCTGAGTGGAATTGTCCGGTCCTCCGAAGAAGGGAAAACCCCTGCAAAGTAGTAAAGTTAAACCTCGAAAGGAAAACGGAAAATTAGTGAAGAGTAGAAAGTATATATAAAACTATATATACGTATTGTGAATTGAAGTTGTATGGCCGATCAAGGACTTCAGGAACCTCATTCCCTAGGCAGCATGCCTGTTTGGACGATACCACGGGCAACAGCGGGATCTTGCACGGCGGAATGGCCAAAGGTAATGACTGAACCACTTAACTTATACGGAATAGGTAAAAAAAGGATCGTTTACTACCGGCAAGAATAGGTAAAAAGCGATCGTCAACTACCGGCAAGCGTGGTGGGGTGTCGCCATAAGAATCAGAGTGGATGGAATATAATTAGGTGATGGAGGAGTGATGTTAGCAGGAGCATGGTCACTGTCAACTTCGTCATCACTTGTAATTATGGGAGATGGAAATGGAACCTCCATCCCAATGGTTGCGCTGCGAATAGAAGGCTCGACACTGTTCATGGTGGTTGCGTTGAAAAGGGTGTCGGGCAAATCTCTTATGGCTGCAGGACGACTGGTAGGATAAGGTGACTTGCCGGTATGTCACAAAGGACCAACGCGTTCGTTTTTTAAGGGGAATTTGGGAAAATGCCCAATACGGGCTGCCCAACGTTAAAAATAGTTGGAAAAAGTGGTAATTGAATTACGATCCCTGACTTTACAAATGTAGGATAAGAAAATACTTTTAAAAACACAATTATTATAATTCCGACCATTTCTTTCTTCCTTAATTTATCACCGAATGAAAAAAAAAACGCTCTCGCACGATCTCCATCGACGCCACCACCACAGCAACACGGCAACCACCGACGATCTTCTTCCGTTAGATGTATGGTTTCTAAAATCTATCTATTACGATTATGCTTTCTATTTCAAATGATTTCAAATTGATTTTGGACCAACGTTATTTGATTTATTTTTTATATTTTTCAAAAAATGTTGGTCCTCTCGCGAGAGATTATGAGACCCGGTCTTGTTTGAATCGTGTAGGTTATGGTGAATGATGATTTTCATGGTTTGTAGATGAAATCGAAGGTTGGGTTTTGCTAATTGGAAGATTCCAAAAAACAATAATATTGAAATCGAAGTTATATGAAGAATGCGGTGATTGATTTCTTGAAAGTGATTAAGAAGGGAGATGGCTTTTTAAGGGGAATTTGGGAAAATGCCCCGATACTTGATTTGTGATTCATTCTAAACCAAGCAAATGTAGTTTTGTGCAATGTTGGAAAACTGCCCCAACGTTAAAAATAGTTGGAAAAATGCCCCACTGTTAGAAAAACCAGTTAAGTCCACATGTGCGAGTTCTCACGTGTGAGAAAAAGACAGAATTACCCACCACCGCTTAGATCCTACCACGTATGCTAATCATCCAACGGACCTAGAGGAGGACCAGGCGCAGGTGAAAGCACGTGATACACTAATAGTTACTAAAACAATATTATCTTTTCACATTATGACTTCCGTGTCCTTCCATCCAGATTGCTCCAAGTCGCTGGTGTCCTTCCATCTGACCGTTCATTCTTAATATTTTCAGAGCACGTGATTTCCGATAGAGAACGCCAGTTATTTACCTCAAAACAGCTTTCTTCAATCTTTTTTTTTTTCATATGATTGTGTTAAATTGGTAGTTAACACTAATTGCCAATCATATACATATGCAATCAGAAATTGAATTTTATGCAATGAAATTGAAACACAATTGTAGTAGTGTAGACATTGCGGAAATTTGCAAGTATGCAAAAGCAAGATAACAGCAAGTGTTTTCACCTTTCTTCGCATTATATCTTATTTACATCAGCAGATACTACATAGCCTTACAAAATGGAGAGCTACTTGATCCAAAAAAGAAATAATCTTGCCACAATCGGGCATGATGAAACAGATTACGCAATGACCACCTCCCACAACGCACATAAATCACCCGTACGTATAGAAAACCAACCAACCAACCACCTCGTCGATTCCTAGTCAATCATCAATCCAATACCCCCCAGTTTACGGACTCTTTTTGTCATACCTTGAAACAAATTATAAAGAGAAATGAATGGAATGGTGAAATTAATCAAATGAGATACAAAGACACTCTTACGCACGAAGCGAAGAGCTGTGTAAAGATGTTAATGGGTAGTTTGGACTTTACTACGAACACTAGTAGTAAAATGAAATAAGATATGACAGACACTAATAGTACTTGTACTAAAAGAAAAAGAGTATAAACTCAGCTCAAAGCTAAAAACATATCCAATAATTCTCATTCCGTTAATTTTACTTCACCACTGTTGATCAGCTCTACCCTGTACTCTTTTCTTCTTATTTTAATTAAACCCCTAACTAAAAATTTTAGTGTTTTGGCCTGTTTGTCTAGAACTCCAATAATCTTATGATCTACACAAAATCAGACACAATGGTTCTTAACAGAAAGAACTACGGACAGGAAGAAAGGCCAACAATCTTAGGGAAACATGCTTTTATGCAATGAAATTGAAACACAACTTATCAAAATTGAAACACAAGCATGTCAAAATTCCCAATTTCAATACCAACTTCAGAAAACAGTTCCAACATCAGTATATAAACCCATGAATTTAAACAAAAACAGAAAATACATAAATTTAAAAAATAAAATAAATCATGTTAATTAACAATCACGATTATCAGCTTCACTATTATACACCCTAAATTACAAAAAGATAACATAAAACCCCCAAATTTCATGAAACCCTAAGGTTATAGTTTCATTTCATTTACAAATTAACACAAAACATCATGTAATTTAGGCATAAACAAGGATTAGGCATCATTTACTTACTCGTTCATCGATCAATTCGACTGCAACTATCAACAAATTCAACTTTCGGCGACTACAAGTATGTTCTTCACCATTTTTCTGAAACAATTTAATCTCTGAAACAAGAAAGAGACAGACGAGTTAATCACTGAAAGTTAATGGTGAACAACAAATGAAGAAGAACTCGATTAAATCTCGAGTTTAAATTACCTTATCTCTCTCTGTTCTCTTCTCTTCTATCTTTAGTTTTTTAGATCTGAAACAAGTGAAGTGAAGATGAAAACGATATTGAATCGTGAGAACAGTCGGGTTAAAAAGGTAGTTTGCACTGTTGTCACTTGCCTTTCACGTGCGTATGGTCCTCCTCTTAGGTTCGTCGGATGATTAGCACTCGTGGCAGGATCTTAGCGGAGTGGGTGTTTATGTCTTTTTCTCGCACGTGAGAGCCCAAACATGTGGACTCAGCGGGGCATTTTTCCAACACTTTTTAACGTTGGGCAGTTGTCCAACATTACATCCGGTTTTGGGGCAATTTTCCAATTTTCCCTTTTTTTTAAGCACCGGTAAGGTTAGTGAGTTTGTTTGGTATAGACATACTGCATATAGAAAAAAGAAAAAATTTTATATATATAATGAATTTGGCTACTCGATCAAAGGATAAAAGATACAGGAAATTTTACAATCGGTGAAATTCGAATCAGAAAAAAAAAAAAAAAAAAGTTTATAGAGCTGTTATAAAATGACGCAAAATCAGAGGTTATTCTTGTTTGAAAGAAAGCATGAAAAAGGAAAAAGAGAAGAACAGAGCTGTACTTACCGAGGAAGCTAGCAAAGCGAGAAGGACAGCTTCAGATGTGATATCAAAGCGATTGTTCATCCATATTTATATAGGGAGAAGAGAAGTGGCGTACAAGCAATAGGCTAGGAGTTTGAAAAGATGAAAAAATTGGAGTTTCAAAGGGAGTCGAGTTCTTAGTTTCATAAAGAGTTGAATTCTTAATTTCCCAAGGAATCGAATTCTTGCCGGCCATGGTGGTAGTCGCTGATTGAACACGGTAAGGATTTCATGACCGCGATGAAAGCAAGATGGCATAGACCAAGCTGGTCACTTAAGGAAGAGAAGACATATAAAGCGCGTTCTTTCCTGGCATGTAGGCTACGTTGTTAGGAGTCTAACACATGGTCTTATGATTCAAGCGATGGAAGGACACATGGTCTTATGGCTCAAGTGATGGAAGTATTAAAATTCCACAAGGCAATAATGAAAGTATTGCAAAAAATTAACACGTGTTGGCTTTGGGTCAGATAATGATGTACATGGATTTGACAAGGGAAAAATATCGTTTGGTCCTTTTTTAGGTGGGCCCATGTCTGTTTAGTCCTTTGGTCAAACGCCTTTACTATTTGGTCCATAATTATTTAAAAATATTTAAATAGACAAAAATACTCTTCCGTGTTAAATTTTTTTTTTTTGTAGGAGTTCTTCCGTGCTAAAAAAACAGACTTCATTCTCAGGAATGAAGACCATACAAAAAGCTAAAAAAACAGACTTCATTTCCATGAATGAAGTCCATACAAAAACCTAAAAAAACAGACTTCATTCCCAGGAATGAAGTCCATACAAAACCTAAAAAGAAAAAAAAAATCATCATCTTCATCGTCTTTCTTCATCTTCAACATTCAAAATCATCATCATCTTTCTTCATCTTCATCATCATCATCTTCACAGATGGTCCTTATCCACAAAATCATCATCTTTCTTCATCTTCATCATCATCTTCATCATCATCTTCATCTTCATCTTCATCTTCATCATCATCTTCATCTTCTTCATCATCATCATCTTTCTTCATCATCATCATCTTCATCATCATCATCATCTTCATCATCTTCATCATCATCATCTTTCTTCATCTTCATCATCTTCATCATCATCTTCATCATCATCATCATCATCATCATCTTCATCATCATCATCATCTTCATCATCTTTCTTCATCTTCGTCATCTTCATCTTCATCATCTTCATCATCTTCATCATCATCATCTTCATCTTTCTTCATCATCATCATCTTTCATCATCTTCATCATCATCATCATCATCATCTTTCTTCATCTTCATCATCATCTTCATCATCATCTTCATCATCATCATCTTCATCTTTCTTCATCATCATCTTTCTTCATCTTCATCATCATCATCTTTCTTCATCTTCATCATCATATTCATCTTCACCATCTTCATCATCATCATCATCATCATCATCATCTTCATCATCATCTTCATCTTCATCATCATCATCTTTCTTCATCTTCATCATCATCTTCATCATCTTCATCTTCATCTTCTTCATCTTTATCATCATCATCATCATCATCTTCATCATCATCATCTTCATCTTCATCATCTTCATCATCATCATCATCATCATCATCTTCATCTTCATCATCTTTATCATCATCATCATCATCATCATCTTCATCATCATCATCTTTCTTCATCATCATCTTCATCTTCATCATCATCATCTTTCTTCATCTTCATCATCATCTTCATCTTCATCATCACCATCATCTTCATCTTCATCTTCATCATCTTTATCATCATCATCATCATCATCATCATCATCATCTTCATTCTATCATCTTTCTTCATCTTCATCATCTTCATCTCCATCATCTTCATCATCTTTCTTCATCTTCATCATCTTCATCATCTTGTTTCCATAAAATTAAAACCATAGAAAAAAGATTTGAGAGGAAAAGAAAAACTAGATCTAGAAAAGAAGAGAGAAAGTAAATCTGAGAATGATTCCATCTCTCTTACCTTTTGACTATATATATGGTCCTTATCCAAAAGGGTATTTCTGCCACTACAAGGTGACATTTGCATCATCCATGACATCAGCGTATGACCAAACTATAATTTTTAGGACCAAACTATAATTTATATTACCAAATAGGACCAAACAGACATTTGACTGGGTCAAATAGACTAGACTCATCCTAATATATTATTTCTAGGACCAATTGGTATTTCCTACATTGACAAGCCACACATACTGATACGTCAGTATTGGTATAACAAAACGTTGCAAGGACGCGAGTAGGCATGCCTATTGTTGAGGGGTGAACTTCAATTTAGGTTCTACCCGTCCTAGCTATTACACATGACTTCACAATTCTAATAATAGTAAGAGAGAGAGAGTTGTCTTTCCATTGTACTTTGTCATTTTTTTATAGGCTTTCCTAAAAGCCCCTCTTTTTACTACTTCATGACGCATGTCCTAATACCTCTTAATTACCCTTAATGTCATTCTTTAACATAACCCTTTCCTTCTTCATTAAATTCCTCCTTTATCCTCCCATCTTTTATGGGTATCTTCTATTTGGGCTTGGGTTTAGTCCCCAAGTCCTACATCTTAACCCAAGTTCACCTCTATTCTTAGGGGCATCTCCAACTCGTTAAGGGGATATTTTTCATGTATCAACATTTTAGTCCACGACTATTGGATCAATTATCGATGATCCAATAGTCAAAAGGATCTCCTTTAGGCGCCTTCTCGCTTTCGCAGACAAATTTCGTTGTTTTATCACATCTGCGATCGTGGGCGACGCTTTGATTTCCCATCGTGCAAAACCTTTCTCCTTTTCGGTTCGACGGAGTTACCACTTCCCCTTAGTAACTCGCCATGTTTGACCTCAAAGCCCCCTATATATAGAGTTGTCAATCCATTTTTCCCTTAATGCTTTTCCTTCTTTCCTCCTTCTGAACATACCCATATACTCGCCATGTCTAGTAGTTCCTCTAGCGGTCCATCATCCGACGAGAGTATTGAGTCCGAACAACCTAATAGCGATGGTTCTGAAGAAACGGAGCATCTTAACTAGGAAGAGATCATCTTGCCCGCTCCAGCAGGCGACGGATTATATACAATCGCCGAGTTCACGAGTGGTCCCGCTTTAAAGCGCGCGCTGAGGTTAAGGGAATTCCGCGGAGGTAAACGCTTTTCCTTTAAAAGATATCTTTGTTTCTCGCCTTTTAAACCCTCCTGTGCTGCCTTACCATGCTGCTCCAGGATGGCTTATGCAACCCGAATCGGAGAGCATGGATACTTTTGCGTTTAAAAATGTCCCACGGATGGCTATTCATTGCGGCGATTACAATCTCCCCCTTATCGATATTCGGTCTAAGTCGAAAACTCATCCGGTGTGGCCACATTGGGCAGCTCGTATACGCTCCAACCCCGACCATGTCGCTGCACTCCAGCGGGCCAGCATCGAGGAAGCTATACTTTCGTCTGTTAAGCCGGAAGTAAACAGGTGCATTCGTGATATAACGCGGCTCTTCTGTCGTTGGACTCCTCCGGTTCATACCCTTCTCACAGCATGGGCAGAAGCGACCATCGTTTTAGAGGATGTAGTCGCCCTTACAGGGATGCCGATCCATGGTAGTCATTCATATGAGGAGGCGGCTGTTTTCGGAGCGCTAAATGATGAACACAAGGAATTGTGTACTTATCTGCTGAAGTGTAAAGACGATTCTCGCCGTGAACTGGTTCGGAAGACCCAAGCGCCTCCGGAGCAGGCTAAGGGTGAAAAGGCTGCTCCCGAAAAAGATACGCCCTCGTCAGCCAAGAAACTGAAAGCCAAGTGGGTAGAGGAGAAGAAGGCGCTTCCTAAACGCTCGTCCGGCGATCGACTGATGTCCAGCTCTTTTCGCGCTCATGAGGCAATCCATGGTCCATCTGATCCACCGGAAACTGATCCCGAGTGGGTCGTCAAGGTCAACCGTCGTGCCTCTTTCCCTCTCTGGTTGAAGTATTGGGCTCCCCAGATAGTTGATAAAAAAGCGTTCCCCAGCAAGCGTAGGGAGGAGAATCACTGCGCGGAGTTAGCCGCTTTTATCCTGTTCTGGCTTTGCCATGATGTATTTGAGTACAGTCCCCAAGATACCATTAAAGGTGAGCTCGTGCCGATGGCGGTGTTGTTATCCCGCGGTGTTTCTTTTCCACCCGCACCGATGTTTTTAGGCGGCTTGTATCGTCATCTTGACTTGTTCTGCCGGGATCTCCAGACGGTGGGCTCATCCCACAAGATCGAGACCTACATCCTCGCTTCCTTTATGCAGGCTTGAACTGGGAACACGTCCCCCATGCACGCTAGGAACCAAATGACCTCGCCATCCATCGTGAAGAAGATGTTAAACAGGATGATGGTTCAATGAAGAAGCTTCCCGTTGTCTATAGCTACCCGCGGATGGCTTTGTGGAACATGAAGGGGAAATTTCTGAATGGCGATTTAGGCAAGCATCTGGATATAGCCAAGGATTTCGAACCATTTCCTTACCAAGATGGTCGTTCAGGTCCGGCGCATTATGACTTTCTCGCTCCTTTTGATGTTGAGTTGGATTCCTCAAAGCCTTTATCGGTAGCAGACTTTGATTCGGTGATGGCTGTGTTACCTGGTTATCTCCCTGGTTTTTATGCCGGTAAATTCATTGCTATGTCGTATAATCCTGATCGCACGGCTCGACAAGTTGGGTTTGATCAGGGGGTTCCTCCTAGGTTTCCTTCTCCAAATAGTTCTAACGTTGAAGAAATCGTTGCCAGCTTCAATCGCTATGTCTTCAAAGGGGCGACTTGTTTGTCTGATCGGGGGATCAGTTTTTCGTTCAGGCAACCCATCTCCGCGCGGCCCCTGGCGGTTACGAGAGAGCCCACGAGTATCATGATTTTTTAAGGCATCAAGCTTTGAACTTTCTTTTGCGCGAGTCTTCTCCCCCTCGTGATCTGACTGTCCAAGATCTTCGAGAACTTCATGCATCTGGTCGGGTCAAGCTTGATGATGCCGTGGCTGCTGAGCATCGTCTCGTTCCCGCCAACAAAGGTCGCTTGGATCCTGTGGTGACCTCTTGGGCCCCGCCCGATGGTCATGAACCTGCGAAGCCAAAGAAAGGGGCGTTTTCTGACCGAAAACCTCCGCGATTAAACGTGAAGACGTCCACTAGTCCTTCGGCGCCCCAGGTACTTGCTATATATATATATATATATATATTTTGTTTTTATGTTATGTCATTATGTTTCCACGCTTTATTTTGATTGAGATGGATGGCGGAAATCACTTCCCCAGGGAGCTCCTCCTTTGAATCGCTTAGGGTGGAAAGCCCCTTCTTACGTGATGGAGGAATACTTAAACATGCCCGAATGTGATTGGACTGAGAGTAGTTTAAAGAAAAAGCCAAAGCGGGAGGCGATCGGTCTCTCGCTCCGCGCCCTTGTTCCTCTGCTAATACAGCGCCTTTTCAGTCACGTCAAAGTCATAGGAGGAGCGCATCGCAACCCCCGAGGGACGTGAGCGGCATCCCAACTCCCTCGTTTGCGGACCAATTGAGAGATTTGGGGGTTACCCTCCCTTCGAGGCTGGGCTGGGTATCGTATCGCGCGCCTTTACGTATCATCAATTCACCCTCTTAGGGCTGAAACTATTCGTGGAAGGGGTGAAATTCCGGTGTCTCCCAGTGCCGTTTTGCAATCAATGATCCCTTCTGGGTCTAGTCGGTTAGTTTTTGGTGGGTCCTCATCCCACGTGGCATTAGACGTTTATGGTCCTGCATGTAGCATCCTATTTAATACGTGTCTTTGTTTTTGTCATTCCTCTATGTTTACCTTCCTCTTCTCACCTCTCTTTTTTCTTTTTCTCTTTTTTATATAAATATAAGTTGGTTTTGCAATGGTGCTCATTTCTCATTTGTCAGGTTCCACTAGTGACTCTGAATCTTCCTCTAGTTCCTCCGCGTCTCATCCTAAAGTTGATGATACTCCGCTAGGCTCGTCGATTCCCGAGGTTGGTTTTCCTCCTTTCTCTTTCCCTTGTTATTTATTGCATTTTTGTTGTCTATTTTCCCTTTCTTTTGTTGACATGTTGTTGTTGGTGTTAGGACATGGGTAAGAAAAGAAAAGAGGCCGCGAAACCCGACATGGACATTGCCAGGCTCGTGGTCCCTAGTGGAGATGGGTCCTTTAAGCACGCTAAAGTGGATAATGGCAGTTCGTCTGTTCTTACAGAGAAGCAGGTTAACGTTCCTCCTACTGATGCTCCGACCAGCCCTGTTGTAACGGCAGACCCAGAGGACGCGCAGTTTCGCTTCCCTTTGGTGGTGAGTGCTGCCGAGGTTGGGGTGGATCCTTCTAACCACACTCTTGTTCACGGATTTTGGGTTCCAACTACTCTTACTGCTACTTATAGAGACATTATCGAGCGCGGCAGCGGTCATATGGCGAAGGTGGGTCTATTGGGTATTTCTATCTTGTGCTACATGACTAGGAATCTCCTGGAGATTGCGGACCAGCTTGCACATGTAGGGGATGATCCTGTCGACGAGGCAAGGCTGCGTAGCTGGGAGGCTTCTGTACAATCTGCGCTTAATGTTAATTTTCCCGTGGCGTGGTTGAAGGAGCTGTTGGTAAAGGTGAAGAGCCGCAATGATCCTCGCGGTCGTCTTACCGGCCAAATTTCTCAACTGGAGGGGAAGCTTCAAAAGTACTCGGAGACGACTTCTAGTAAGAGGGTGGTGTTGAACCTGTTGCTTACAGATGTTGGCTTGGCAAATGACGAGGTATTGCGAGCCAAGGTTGTCGAAGCGGAGATCCTTGCTGAGCTCGAGGAGAAACGGCGAGAGTTGGAGAAGCTTTGATTTTTTTTTGTTGGACTTGATCTTTGTTTAGACTTGATGTTTATTGTGGGATGTTGGTGTTTGGATTATTTTATTTTGCTGGTATTTCATTATGGGATACTTCATTGGTGTTTATCTTAATTTCTCTTGCTGCTGGCATTTTGTTGGTTGTTTTATATTCGTGAATATGCATGTGAGGAAATAGTCAGAATTGTTGTTTTTAGCTTGAAGGTGTTATTATGTTCGTTTGTAGTAAAGGGTTGATGGGTGGGGTGGACCCCCACCCCTTTTTTTTTGTTTTTTGTTTATTGTTTTTAGAGGGTTTTAGGGTGGGCGGGCGTTATTAAAACGCGCCTACACCCCCCTTTTTTTTTTGTTTCCTTCCATTCAGAGGGATGTTGGGTCGGCAGGCGTTGATAAAACGCGCCTTTTCCCGTTTTTTCTTTTCGTGCCCATTGGTCGATTGGATGCCTTTGGCGTTACTGGAGCCTTTTGTCGGTCAACCGAGCGCCTTTAGCAGCCCCGGGACCTTTTGTAAATTTCGTCAGTCAATCAGGCGCCCTTGGCTATCCTGAGACCTTTTGTCGGGCCAACCGGGCGCCTTTAGCATCCCCGGTACCTTTTGTAAATTCCATCAGTCAATCAGGCGCCCTTGGCTATCCTGAGACCTTTTGTTAATCAACCGAGCGCCTTTAGCATCTCTGGGACCTTTTGTAAATTTCGTCAGTCAATCAGGTGCCCTTGGCTATCCTGAGACCTTTTGTCAGTCAACCGAGCGCCTTTAGCATCCTCGGAACCTTTTGTAAAGCAATCCCCTTGGCTATCCTGAGACCTTTTGTCTGTCAACCGAGCGCCTTTAGCATCCCCTGGACCTTTTGTAAATTTCGTCAGTCAATCAGGCGCCCTTGGCTATCCTAAGACCTTTTGCCAGTCAACCGAGCGCCTTTGGCATCCCCGGACCTTTTGTAAATTTCGTCAGTCAATCAGGGGCCCTTGGCTATCCTGAGACCTTTTGTCAATCAACCGAGCGCCTTTGGAATCCCAGGACCTTTTGTAAATTTCGTACACCAATCAGTGCCCTTGGCTATCCCGAGACCTTTTGTCACCAACCGAGCGCCTTTGGCACCCCCGGACCTTTTGTAAATTTCTTGATCAATCAGGTGCCCTTGGCTATCCTGAGACCTTTTGTCAGTCAACCGAGCTCCTTTGGCATCCCCGGGACCTTTTGTAAATTTCGTCAGTCAATCAGGCGCCTTTGGCTATCTTGAGACCTTTTGTCAGTCAACCGAGCGCCTTTGGCATCCCGGGACCTTTTGTAAATTTTATTAGTCGGTCAGGCGCCTTTGGCTATCCTGAGACTTTTGTGATGCTTACTCATTGATTATGAAAGTGGTTTTCTTTTTTTTTTTAAAAGAAAAGAAAAACAAAAGAATAAATAAAGCTTAAAATTCGCTAGCTCATACTTCGATTCTTCTATTTCCCTTCTCCTTTGGGTTAGTGACGAGGAAACGGATCATGCACGATTGTTTTTTTCGTGTTTTTAAGCTCCCCGGCCACCCGTTTTCGTTCAAATATGCTTCTAATGACAAAGCATTCTTCCGTCGGGTGTCACATCCTCCGATGATAATGACAATAATTAGGAGAGCTTTTTTCCATCTTGTTGATATCCACTGTGGTTGAGGGCAGTTGGATTTCTCCTTCGGTGATCCATTGATTTAAAAGTTTGACTACGCGATCTTTGCTACAAGGGAGAGGGGGTGGTATTTTATGGTCGCGTCTTCCTCTTCCGCCCCTTCTTTGGTTCCTGCCGTCGCTTTGAGACCGACCCCTACTTTCCCTGCTGACACTGGGCCTTGCATCAAATGAGGTTTCTGCCACGGCTGTAGGATCATAATATCGCAACATCAATACCTTTGCGAAATCTTTGAACAACACACTGCGAAGATATCGCAGTTTGGTTACAGAAATGACGCGACAGATGATGACAGCCTAAACGCGAGAAAGGTGTGGAGACCTAGCGAGATTTAGGAGTGTTGCGAAATTTAACATTTGTATACTTGCGAGAATATCGCAAGCCAGATCCGAAAATAAAGGACAGCTTAGCTGTCACCCACTATGTAATATCCTATATAAATAGCCGAATAGGCTTAAGGTAGAGAGAGATCTTTTTAGAGTGGAGAGAATGTTTTGAGGAGAGAGAAAGTCTAAAATAGCGGTTGTATTCTTGATTTTATTTCCTTCTTGTAAAATTTCTAACTCAATTAATAAAAAGTGTGATTGTTGATCTTAAAGATGTGTTGATTATTATGAATTCTTGTGAGGGATGTATTGTGGGATTTCCTGCAACTACATAATGGCGCTAGAAACAGGGATTGGCATATAAGATTAAAGATTGTTATTAAGACTGTTCAAATCCGGAAAATGATGAAACAAATTGATAAATCAGTTAAGGAAGAAAAAATTAAAGTCAATGAATGCAATAGAAGGTTGGAATGTAGTTTGATTACAAAAACAATGATTAATGAATTCCATGAAAATATGAGAGGGAGAATACATAAACGAGATTTTGAAGGAAAGAAAATCATGACGGTGGAGAAGGTATCACCTTTGAAAGATTGGGAAAAAAAGAAAATTACATTCACAGCAGCAGAGATACCAAGAAAAAATTTGAGCCACACATCTCCTTTGGTAATCACAGTAACCACACGGAAAGAAAAGGGGAAATCAACAAAAACTATGGAAGAATGGGCGGTAAACAGAACTTTGGTGGATATAGGGAGTTCGGTGGATATAATGTTTTACCATGCATACAAAGGAATGGGTACAAAAATGAAGAGATGTCTCCCTCAACATATCATATTCATGGCTTTGGCAAATCTACAACAAAACCAAAAGGGGAAATAGAGATGCGAATTTTGCTAGGAGAGATCGAAACACGAGTGACACTATGTGTGGTGGATATGGAATCGCCATACAACATGTTGTTGGGAAGGCCATGGATACACGCAATTAAAGCTGTAGTGTCAACATTTACATCAATGCATTAAATTTCCTATGCCGAGTGGGATTGGTGAAATTAGAGGGGATGTTGATAAAGCGAAATTATGTTATCAAATTGAAGTGAAGCAGTATGAAGGACGTGCAAAGAAGCGAAAAAATCGCAGAAAAATGGCGAAGGAGGCAAAGAAAGAAGAAGAATTTATAACTTACATGATAAGAGCAAAGGAAGGAAAAGGAATACCCAGCGAAATTTCGGAAGAAGGGAATGAACTTGCGAAGGAGATAAAGAACTAACACCTATGGGAGAACCTGAGATCAGTTACACCGCGGCGGAACCAACAAAGGAAGTGAATGTTGGAACCAAAGAAGAACCCAAAATACTAAAAATTGGGACTAAGATGGAGGCAGGTGAAGAAGAAAGAACTATTAGTCTATTGCGAGAATATAAAGATATTTTCGCATGGAACATGGATGAGATGTCGGGAATAGATCCGTCTGTGGCGTGTCATAGGTTGGAGATTGACAAAAATGCAAGGTTATTCAAACAAAGAATCAGAAAAATCGCAACAACATATCATCCGCAAATAGAAGAAGAGTTGCAGAAGATGCTTGATGCAGGAATCATAAGACAAGATAAATATCCGGAGTGGATAGCAAACATGGTTGTGGTCCCAAAGAAGAATAAGGGGATAAGAATTTGTATAGACTTTACTGATCTAAATAAAGCTTGTCCGAAAGACAGTTTTCTGTTACCAGATATTCCACAAATGGTTGAATCAGCAGCGGGAAATGATAGAATATCTTCTCTAGACGGATACAAAGGCTACAATCAAATCCCTCTCGCTGAAGAAGATCAAGAACATACTGCTTTTTTCGCTCCAAGAGGGTTATACTGTTATACAAAAATGTCATTTGGTTTGCGAAATGCTGGAGCAACATACCAAAGGATGGTAGAGAAGGTGTTCGTGAAGTGGATACACAAAACGTTAGAGGTGTATGTAGATGACATGTTAATAAAAAGTAAAGAAGCAAAAGATCATGTCGGGGATATGAGGGAAGTTTTTGAACAAATGAGGCATTTTAACATCAAAGTAAATCCAGAGAAGTGTATCTTTGGGGTTGCATCAGGAAAATTTTTAGGCTACATTGTATCAAAAGAAGGAATACAAGTTGATCCAGAGAAAGTGCAAGCAATTCGTGACATGCCAACACCAGCGACGGTAAAAGATGTACAGAAGTTAAATTGACTCTTATAGCTTCGTTAGGAAGGTTCATTTCGCGATTATCAGATAAATGTAAACATTTTTTCAACATACTCAAAAAGGGGACGAAGTTTAGATGGACATATGAATGCGAGAAAGATTTTCAAGGAATAAAAGAACATCTGATGAATATATATATTTTGCAAAAAGCAGAACTAGGAGAAGAATTATTAATCTATCTTGCGACAACTTCGCACGCATTAAGTGTTGTGTTATTACGAGTAGACGCAGGAGTGGAGAGACCAATCTATTACATCAAAGAAACCTTCAATGCCATGAGAGAAAAATTATTCAAAAATTGAAAAACTAATTTTGGCATTAGTTTATGCAACATTTAAACTTCGCATATATTTTCAGGCGCATAAAATAAGGATGTTGACAAAGGTACCAATTGAGTCAGTAATGAATAATTCAAAAAGGTCAGGTGGAGTTGAGAGATGGAATGCACAAGTAGGAAATTTCGAAATCAAATATGAAATATTATCTTCACCCAAATCACAAGTTGTCGCAGATTTCTTAGCAGAATTTCCTCTAGAAGATGATGAAGTTGTGGATGAAATGATGGATGTGGAGGAAGAACATGGAAATCCAAGAGATCTATTAATAGAGCCAAATAGATGGGAAGTATTGGTGGATGGATCATCAAATGGGGAAGGTAACGGAGTTGGAATTGTTTTGATTTCACCAGAGGGCACCAAAATGGCTTTTTCCTTCAGACTGGAGTTTACATCCACCAATAATGAAACAAAATATGAAGCTGTGATACATGCCCTGAAGTTCGCAATAGAAATGAAGTTGGAAAATGTGAGAATCACCAGTGATTCGCAGACTAGTCATTCGTCAAATAAAAGGAGAATACACTACAAATGAACCATCCTTAAAGAAATACAAGAAACTTGTTGAAGAATTGTCAGCGAAAATCCAAAAATAAAATGGAGACATATATCAAGAAAAGATAACAGACTCGCAGATGCGTTTGCTTTTATCTCAAGTATGATGATAGACCCAACTGCGAGATGCATAAAGATACAGACACTTCTATCGCCATCAATCAATAAAGAAGAAGAAGAAAAGGTAGATGTAATGATAATAGAAGATGGAAAAGAAGAACAAGTACCTGATATTGAAGATTGGAGATCAGAACTTCATGCATATCTGATGAAAGGAGAAACACCAAGAAATAGATTGGAGGCACACAAATTAAAGAGCCGTGCGACAAATCATGAACTAAGAGATGGGTTATTGTATTGGAGATCCTTTAACGGACCATCACTCAGATGTTTGTCACAAAAAGAGGGAGAAGAAGTGTTAAAGGCGTTACATTGTGGGGATGCTGGCAATCACAGCGGCGGAAGATCTTTGGCATACAGAGCGAAAATGCAAGGTTATTACTGGCGATATATGCATGAAGATACGAAACAAGTATCAAGACGTTGCGAAGATTGTCAAAGGCACGGAAAGAAAATACATGCACCTGGAGCACCATTAACATCCTAAACAAGTGTATGGCCTTTTGGAAAATGGGGTTTAGACATTATGGGACCGTTTTTACCGGGATCTGGACAAAGAAGATATCTAATTGTCGCTACAGATTATTTCACAAAATGGGCAGAAGTAAAGGCAGTACAACACATTCGCGACAAAGAAATTTTTACATTTATATTTGAAAATATCATTTGCAGATTTGGAATTCCCGCACAATTGGTATCTGATAATGGGAAACAGTTTGAAGGGCAGAACATAGAAATGTTACTCAATGCATTTAAGATAAAATGTGGGAAATCAACCCCTCTATATCCACATGCCAATGGACAGGCAGAAGCAACAAATAAGACAATCGCAGATATATTGAAGAAGAAATTAGAAGGGCATAATAGAGCATGGTGCTAACAGTGCATAATGCGGTATGGGCTTACAACACAACCATGCGAGAAGCTACTGGAATGTCACCTTTCTGTTTAACATATGGAGTTGAGGCTGTGCTACCAACAGAAGTTATTATTCCCACAACAAAGAGAGAAGCTTGGGAGAAAAATCTTAGTGCGGGCATGATTTTAACCAAGCTAGATGAATTAGAAGTAAACAGATAAAGAGCTCTACAGCATATGGAAAACTACCAACGAAGATTATCCCGAGAATATAATAAACGTGTTAAAAACACGCGAGTTTCAACCAGGTGACTTGGTGCTGCGAGTGTAATGACCCGTCCCTCCACCGATATTGTCCCCACTTAGCCACTGCGGTGGTCCGGCAGTGTGGAGTTTTCAACGGGCATCGCTGCGGTCATCCAGCAACAACTTCCCGGGAGGTCACCCATCCCTGGATTGCTCCCGCCCGAGCACGCTTAACTGCAGAGTTTTCTGCCAACTCCTGAGCCAATTGTGCTGGAAAAGGCCTCGGTGTTTGGGAAGGACAAATCATTACTTATATTCCATTCGGCCAACCACTGTCAAATATCGGGGTATTACAATACCACCACCTTAAATTGGAGCCGTCCTCGGCTCCAGAATATATTCGCAATCCCAGGTCTCCGACGTTTCCTGCCCCTCATGAGAAGCACCTGGACCAACCCCGTCCAGCGTACCTTCCCACCCTCGGTAGGTGACCCGTCGTCGGCTCTGATACCATTTGTAATGACCCGTCCCTCCACCGATATTGTCCCCACTTAGCCACTGTGGTAGTCCGGCAGTGTGGAGTTTTCAACGGGCATCGCTGCGGTCATCCAGCAACAACTTCCCGGGAGGTCACCCATCCCTGGATTGCTCCCGCCCGAGCACGCTTAACTGCAGAGTTTTCTGCCAACTCCTGAGCCAATTGTGCTGAAAAGGCCTCGGTGTTTGGGAAGGACAAATCATTACTTATATTCCATTCGGCCAACCACTGCCAAATATCAGGGTATTACAACGAGAAACACCAATATATCAGCGACAAAGTGGTGGAAAACTAGCAAAAAAAATGGGATGGACCTTACATCATTAAGGATATAGTTGGAACAGGGGCATATAGATTGATGGATCCCGAGGGTAAAGATGTGGGTCATAGACTTGATAGACCGTGGAACAAATTATACTTAAAGAGATATTACCCATAAAAGGTTTTGGGAAAGAGTAGACTGCGAAATGATGTATGATTGAAACAAAATGAATCTATATGAAAATCTTATGAAAGAATAATTGCGAGATTATACATATCCAAAACAAAGAAAGAATACGCGAAAATTTCGCACAGATAATGACAAGAGATAATTAAAGATCACTGACATACTAGAAAGGGGTGAACCTACTATGGCGTACACCCTAGTTCGCGAAATCAAAATTTCGCAAGAGGAAAATGTAAGACCTAAAGTGCGTCATAGAAGGGGGTAACTGTTGCATGGCTCATCGAAAAGGTTACACCGCCCCTGGAACCTGAGTCATGGAGATTTGGGGTCAATAAAGCCCATCCAGGAGAGGTACCTTGGATTTTCAACCTAAGCTTATGACTTAGGTTGGACGACCGAGGGTCTCTTCTAAGGAGTGCGACATCTGATCAAGGCGCCAAGGTACACGGTTGAGCCAAGAGTGCCTGGGGCGTTTGAAGCGTCTCGGCCATTCTTGGCAAGTCTTGGCTTATGCTGCACTCGGCCCGAAGAAAACCCTACTTAGGGTGCAGTCTTGTAACCATAAGCCATATAGGCAAAAGGGATAAGAGGCTGCGAAAACAACTGGTTGTTGTTAAGACCGGATGGGAGGAGCCAACCTTGTATGGTAGAGGTACGTCTCCTTGAAGGGGCAACCAGGGGGGAAGATAAGGGCGGCACCCTCCATTAGGGAGCTGATAAGTGTCTTAAGACGCAAATGTCACGAGGCTTTATTTTCGCAAGAATATTTAGGTTTGTCATATTTGTGCGACAATCCTGAAGAGGCAATAATACAAAAGAGAAAGATAAGGCGAGATCAATAGGTCAATACATGAAAGTGTAAAGACGTCTTGCGATTTCGTCGCACAACGGTAACGTCATGGGGCTTTATTTTCGCAAGAATATTTAGGCCTGTCATATTGTCGCAACAAAAATTATAAGAGAAAAAAGTTAAGGCAAGATCAAGGGGTTTTTTCATGCAAGTGCAAAGACGTCATGCGATTTTGTCGCAATGACAAGGGTGGCGAAATAAGACCTTTAACTAGGAATGCAAAATAAGACCACATGATGCAACAAAAAATTTATAAGAATTAACTATTACTTATGCAGATCATTCATCACAAGAAAAATAATGAGAGGCAGTATGGGAATTATTAAACAACAAGCATTATCTTTCTCTCTAGTAAGCACAATGATGAAAGAGTAAATACATTTCAAAGTTGACTGAAGTACACCATTTGCAAGAAGTTATAAATATGAAGCAACCCAAAGAAGAAAAATTAAATAAGAAATTCAAGCTTCAAGGTTAGTTTTGCCAGGAGAAGATGAAATATATTCATCAATTTTTTCGCCAGAAGGAGATAAGGGACGTTCTTCGCCAGTTTTCTCATTTTTGCCAGCTTTTTCACTTTCGCCAGTCCTTCCTTCATTCTGGTGTACTCTAGTCTCTTCTTCATTTGGGTTATACTCAACAATTGCATCATTAGGAGGAATTTCTTCTTCATTTGCGAGATCTTCGCCACTTTCATAATAATAATCACTATCAGGAGAACAAGGAACTTCATCGTCATCTACTTCCAAAGGTTCGACAGATGTAGGAGGAAGAGATTTGGACAATAAGATATTGTTCACAAGAACTTCAGCTCTGAGATGAACTTGGCGAAGGAATGCTTTCTGATGATTCCTACTTTGCATATCTTTGAAATAAGCAAGATAATCAAACCTTGTTTCTGCCCGACCGCGAGAACAAGCAAGGGTAGAGGCAAGTAATGCATTCTCTTTGCGAATTTTGGCGTATTTAGACTCCAAAACAGAAATGGAGGAACGAAGATTTTTCTCAGATTCTGCGAAAACAAAGAATACCGAAAATTATTCAGGCGAAGGAGTCGCAAGGAAGATATCATAAAAAGACTTAACAAAGAAAAAATGGTTGAGGCAGTCAAATTTTATGACTACCTTCCTTTTGTGAGATAAGATATTGGGTTAAAGCCAAGCAACTATTCTCTAAGTGGTCCATTGCATCGTCAAACTTATCTCCAACTAAACCTTTCAGGCGAGATCGGAGATTCTTTTCGTTAGAAATGAGAAAGGTGTTTTCCTTCACAAGAGAAGTGTAGGATTCTTCGAGCTTGGAGTATTGATCTTTGAGTTGACTTGCCTTTACACTTAAAGTTATTCTACCCTGAATAAGTTTGTCTCTCTCAGCAGTAGACGATTCTGTTACTTCTTTAAGTTTATTTCTCAATGAGCAGAGAGATTGTTCTTGATCGTTACATACTTTTTGGAAAATGTTAAGTTGTTGCGAAGAGATCCCCACCTTATTTAAAAGAATTTGCTTCTCTTGAGATAGGGTTTTATTCTCATCTGATAAAGTTTCCAACTCCAAATTAGCTTTAGTCAAAGCATAAGAGAGGCGAGATAATTCACTACTTAACAAGTTTTGCTTCTGAATTAATTGAGTATTCTCTTTGGTAAGGTTATTTATTTGATCGACAGAGTATGTATGAAGGTTATCTAATTGGTTATATTGATCCATCCAAGCATCTCTATTTACACGAGCTTCTTCAGCGACGGATTCAAACTAATATATCTCCATTATTCGTTTCTGGTTTAAACCTGAAAGGGCGAACAAGGGATTTAAAAAAAAAAAAAAAACGGGGGGGGGGGGAGATAAGAAAGTTGTACCTTTTAATTCTTCGTTCTTCTTGCGAAGATTGTCACGATCTAGTGAGACATTCTGAAGCTTTTGATTTTCAAGATGAAGAGTGTCACATTTCAAGGTCATGGCTTGGGGATTCTGCTTCAAAGTTTCAACTTCTTTCTCTAAGGATGTTTGCGAAATCATTCTGTCAGAACCAAAATACTTACTCAAAATTTCGCAGACACCAAATTTGATAGGATCAATGGAAGATTTCTTGCCATCATCCAGAACATCTGATAAAACCTTGAAAGCAATATCTATTCCTTCCAAAGTTTCTTTAGTAAAAGGGAGAGATTCGGATGAAGAAGTGGTGATGACAGAAGGTTGGGGAATTGAATCATTCTTTGCTATAGATGCGTTATTCGAAGATGAAATTTGAGGAAGATTAATGACTGGGGATGATGTGGTGTCAAGATGAGAAGTATTGACAGCAGGAGAATAGAAGGATTCATTCGCAGCAGGGTTATTAAAAGGAATTTCAACTACAGAAAGATCAGTTACAGGGGAGAAATATGTGGCGATGCCCTCACGAACAGGAAGTAAGGGTTCAGCTTGCGAAGATATTAAAGGAGATATTGAGGGATTAAATATAGGAAATGGGACGGAAGTTTCAACATTTTTAAGGTGGCGAGATCTTTTGTGGGATTTGTTGACATTTCCATCACCCTGCGAATCACAATTCAGATAAGAAACATAGGCAACAATATTGTTATTAAAAGAATAGTGTTTCTTACTACCTTGCTATTCGCAGGCTTTCTTTTGTTTACAGCGACTCTTTGCTGTGAACCCTTAGGAATATTAGGGTCTTGGACCGTAAATTTGATGCTAGAGGTGCTTTTGCTGAAACAGAAACAGTATGGGAATTACATAAAGATGAACAAAATCAAATAATACAATTTCAATAGATGAGATCAATTTCAATAAGATCAGTTTTAGCAAAGTCAGCAAACCTTGATGACTCCATGAGAATAGTAGCAGAAATATGAATTTGTAAAAAGTTGCAGACGATAAAGATTTACAGAGAATGTGGAGATGAAGAAGCCGAAGTAAAAGAAAGAAACTATTTCTATGATAGATCTCTTCTTAAATAGACAAAAAAGTGATGACCGGTTAGCATTGAATGTGCCGGTGGGTAGGGGAATATTTAACACGTGTAAGCGGTTATGCTTAATTTGTGGAATCTTGTCGGTAGAGAACTTAAGGAAAGGAATGAACAGTTGCGGCATTTTGAAACACTAATTCTCATATCATTTTCTTCTTCGCAGAGAAGACATGAGAAGAGGCAAGATGTAGGATCAGAATATCGCAACATCAATACCTTGCGAAATCTTTGAACAACACACTGCGAAGATATCGCAGATTGGTTACAGAAATGACGCGACAGATGACGACAGCCTATACACGAGAAAGGTGTGGAGACCTAGCGAGATGTAGGAGTGTTGCGAAATTTAACATTTGTATACTTACGAGAATATCGCAAGCCAGATCCGAAAATAAAGGACAGCTTAGTTGTCACCCACTATGTAATATCCTATATAAAGAGCCGAATAGGCTTAAGGTAGAGAGAGATCTTTTTAGAGTGGAGAGAAAGTTTTGAGGAGAGAGAAAGTCTAAAATAGCGGTTGTATTCTTGATTTCATTTCCTTCTTGTAAAATTTCTAACTCAATTAATAAAAAGTGTGATTGTTGATCTTAAAGATGTGTTGATTATTATGAATTCTTGTGAGGGATGTATTGTGGGATTTCCTGCAACTACAACAGCGCCAATCGTAGTACGTCAGATAGAGTCTTTGGGTGCTTCTTCTATGCAGTCGGCGATCATATCAGCTGCTTCTTCTAGTTCTACAAAGGTCTGGAACTTGAAATTAATCAGAACCCCTTTGAAGGTTGGGATCATTCCTCGTACACAAATTTCGACGAGTGCTTACTCGTTGATGTCTTCGTAGCAATCCAATGTCAATCGTCGGAACTGCGAGATGTATTTTCCTACTTCTTCTCCTACCCATTGTCCACTCTTGCTTAGGTTTATTGCTGTAATCTTTCTTTTCGCCGAATAAAACTTCCCAAGAAAGAGTGTGGACAAGGTTTTCCAGGAATCCACGCTCTCTTCTTTTAGATTGTCATACCAGGAGAACGCTATGCCCGTGAGTGACTTGGGGAATTCTTTTAAGCATAGTTTTTCATCATTGGCTCTGTCATTCATGGCTGATAGAAATCGGCTGAGATGTTCCCGCGCGTTTCCCTGGCCTTCGTATATTTTGAATTTTGGGGAGGTATAATCTTCGGGGTATGAGTACCCTTGGATGTGTGCGGGATATGGGATACTCACGCGGCATCGGTCGTCTTGTTTTATTACATGGTAGTTCTGCTCTAGGTATTCGGCGATCTCCTTTTGTGATGTTACTGCTGTCTTATCAGCCTTGCGTCTATCATCTTTTCTTGTTTCTTCACGGACACTTTGTCCTGCTTCAACAGCTTGCGTTATCCAGTTTTCCAACTCATGTCTCCTTCGAGCACGTTTCTTCAGTTCTTCTTGCATGCCTTGTAGAGTTAGTGGCGTGGGTTTCGCTGGTCGAGCTTTATGGTTCACTGATTTCTTGATGACACCTAGGATCGGTGTTTCTTCCTCGCTATCATCGTCCTCTAATGTTACCTGATCGAGGTTAATAGGATGGTCGGGCGCTTGATCTCCTGTAGTGCCCAAATCGGCGCCTACTATGTGTGTCATTTGTAAGCTAGGCACGAGCCTCCAGGTGTGGTCGCCAAATGTTGAGGGGTGAATTTCAGTTTAGGTTCTACCCGTCCTAGATATTACACGTGACCTCACAATTCCAATAATAGTAAGAGAGAGAGTTGTCTTTCCATTGTACCTTGTCCTTTCTTTTATAGGCTTTCCTAAAATCCCATATTTTTACTACTTCATGACACATGTCCTAATACCTCTTAATTACCCTTAATGCCATTCTTTAACATAACCCCTTCCTTCTTCATTCATTCCTCCTTTATCCTCCCATCTTTTATGGGTATCTTCTATTTGGGCTTGGGTTTAGTCCCCAAGTCCTACATCTTAACCCAATTTCACCTCTATTCTTAGGGGCATCTCCAACTCGTTAAGGGGATATTTTTTAATGTATCAACACCTATCACCTTGCAAAAAATTCTAGGTGTCATTTTTTATCATAGCTACAACTATTATTCATTTAGTGTCTTGGCACATTGATCCTTGTGGAACTACGACTGAAAAGTAGTGCCATAATGTAGCAAAATGAAACTATTACGCCAAAATTGACTACATGGTGTTGATAGGGTAAAACGTGGGAAGGAGGAACTAGCCATAATCACAGAACGTACTCCCAAGGAGTTGAGAGGTTTATGGAAGTAAGGCCGGTTCTTATGGGGGTGGCTAACCCACCCATTTTCCATGCCAGGCAAGCCACTATGGGGAAATGAATAAGGTTTTAACGGTCGAGACTACACCGCTAGAGGTTTTGTAGCGACCGTCGGGTGTAGATTACAATACCGGTCCTACTTATAAATACCCTTATTCCCATCAGTCTTCATTCCCAAAATAAAAATTCTTTCTTCCCTTCTCTAGAGAGCAGACCAGAGCGATTTTTTAAAAATGAGTTCCAAAAAAGATAGACAAAGGAAAAGAAACATGAAGGAAAAAGGAAAATCTGTTGCAGATAGTGATATCGTATGGGTTCAGGATAAAGACCACGAGTTCGCTAATGTTAGGCAACTAGTTGGATCTGGTGTAACATCTACGCATTTATGTAACCATCCCGAGCGAGTTTTGTTACCTAAATTAAGAGGTGGGTGGTCTGAGCTAAGTGAAATTTATGAGTTACTCCCAGAACCTATTCAAGCATCCTTGAGAAGATATCCTTGGCAGCGTTTATATTTCATGAAAGGCAAAAACCACATGACTCAAATTGTGCGAGTTATTTGTGAACGTTGGTGGAACACTGCAAATACGTTCTTTTTCAAGGATTTTGAGCGTGGTAAGTTCTATTTCTTCCATTCAATAGTTTAATTTTTAGTTCAGAAATAAATTTTAATTTGATACAAATTTTAGTTCCACATACAAACTTTAATTTTATGACCATGTTGTTTTTAGGGTTCACACCATTAGATTTGTATATGTTGACTGGAATAAAAAGTGAGGGTGAAATAGTACAATTTAACCAATTAAAGTGGATATGAGAAGGAAGATGGAAACAATTACTCCCCTTGTACTCAAATGATACTGGAGGAAAGCCAGAATCCAGAGACTTACACTCATATGGATTAAGAGTGTCTGGGTTGAAGGCTTTTTTGACCCGTTACCATGCCAAGGGGATAAACTGTAGGATCAGAATATCGCAACACCAAGACCCTTGCGAAATCCATAAACGACACACTGCGAAGATATCGCAGATTGGTAATAAAAATGACGCAACGGATGACGACAGCCTAAACACGAGAAAGATGTGAAGACCTAGCGAGATTTAGGAGCGTTGAGAGATTTAGTATTTGTACACTTGCGAGAGTGTCGCAAGTTAGATCCGAAAATAAAGGACAGCTTAGCTGTCATCCACTATGTAATGTCCTATATAAAGAGCCGAACAAGCTTAAGAAAGGGGAGATCTTTTTCGAGTGTTGAACAAGTCATTAGGAGAGAGAAAGTTCAGAGCGGTTGTTAATTCTTTGGTTTATTTCCTTTTAACTTGTAACATTTGTGAGATTAATTAATAAAGATTGTGATTGTTCATCTTAAAATGACTTAATTGTGTGAATTCTTGTGAGGGGTGTAGTGTGGGATTTCCTGCAACTACATATGGCACTAGAAACATGGATTGATGATTAAAGATTAGAGATTGTTAATAAGATTGTTCAAATCAAGAAGATGATGAAACAAATTGATAAATCAGTTAAAGTAGAGAAAATTAAAATCAAGGAATGTAATAGAAAGTTGGAGTGTAGCTTGATTACAAAAAAAATGATTAATGAATTCCATGAAAATATCAGAGGGAGAATACATAAACGAGATTTTAAAGGAAAGAAAATCATGATAATGGAGAAGGCATCACCCTTGAAAGATTGGGAAAAACAGAAGATTACATTCAAAGCAGCAGAGATACCGAGAGAAAATTTAAACCACACATCTCCTTTGGTAATCACGGTAACCACACGGAAAGAAGAGGAAAAATCAGCAAAAACTATAGAAGAATGGGCGGTAAAATGTAACTCTAGTTGATACGGGAGTTCGGCGAATATAATATTTTACCATGCATACAAAGGAATGGGATACAAAGATGAAGAGATGTCTCCTTCAACTTATCATATTCATGGCTTTGGCAAATCTATAACAAAACCAAAAGGAGAAATAGAGGTGCGAATTTTGCTGGGAGAAATTGAAACACAAGTGGCACTATGCGTAGTGGATATGGAATCACCGTACAACATGCTGTTGGGAAGTCCATGGATACATGCGATTAAAGCCGTAGCATCAACATTACATCAATGCATCAAATTTCCTATGCCAAGTGGGATTGGTGAAATTAGAGGGGAAGCTGATAAAGCGAGATTATGTTATCAAATTGAAGTGAAACAATATGAAGGACGTGCAAAGAAGCGAAAAAATCGCAGAAAAATGGAGAAGGAGGCGAAGAAAGAAGAAGAATTTAGAGCTTATATGATAAGAGCAGAGGAAGGAAAAGGAATACTCAGCGAAATTTCGGGAGAAGAAACCGAGCCTGCGAAGGAGATAAAAGAACCTACACCCATGGGAGAACCAAAGACCAGTTACACTGCGGCGGAACCAACAAAGGAAGTGAATGTTGGAACTGAAGAAGAACCCAAAATACTAAAAATTGGGACTAAGATGGAGGCAGATGAAGAAGAAAGAACTATTGGTTTGTTGCGAGAATTTAAAGATATTTTCGCGTGGAACATGGACGAGATGCCTGGAATAGACCCGTCTGTGGCGTGTCATAGGTTGGAGATTGACAAAAATGCGAGGCCATTCAAACAAAGAATCAGAAAAATCGCAACAACATATCATCCTCAAATAGAAGAAGAGTTGCAGAAGATGCTTAATGCGGGAATCATAAGACAAGCAAAATATCCGGAGTGGATAGCAAACATGGTTGTGGTTCCAAAGAAGAAAAAGGGGATAAGAATTTGTATAGATTTTACTGATCTAAATAAATCCTGTCCGAAAGATAGTTTTCCGTTACCAAATATTCCACAAATGGTCGAAATGATCGAATATCTTCTCTAGACAGATATAAAGGATACAATCAAATACCTCTCGTTGAAGAAGATCAGGAGCATACTGCTTTTTTCTCTCCAAGAGGGTTATATTGTTATACAAAAATGCCATTTGGTTTGCGAAATGCTGGAGCAACATACCAAAGGATGGTAGAAAAGGTATTTGCGAAATGGATACATAAAACATTGGAAGTGTATGGGGATGATATGTTAATAAAAAGTAAAGAATCAAAAAATCATGTCCAAGATCTGAGGGAAATTTTTGAACAAATGAGGCATTTTAACATCAAAGTAAATCCAGAAAAGTGTATCTTTGGGGTTGCATCGGGAAAATTTTTAGGTTACATCGTATCAAAAGAAGGAATACAAGTTGATCCAGAGAAAGTGCAAGCAGTTCGCGACATGCCAACACCAGCGATGGTAAAAGATGTACAGAAGTTAAATGGACTCTTAGCTTCGTTGGGAAGGTTCATTTCGTGATCATCAGACAAATGTAAATATTTTTTCAATATACTCAAAAAGGGGGCGAAGTTTAGATGGACAGACGATTGCGAGAAAGCTTTTCAAGGAATAAAAGAACATCTGACGAATATATCTATTTCGCAAAAGGCAGAACCAGGAGAAGAATTATTAATCTATCTTGCGATAACTTCGCATGCGTTAAGTGTTGTGTTATTGCGAGTGGACACAGGAGTTGAAAAACCAATCTATTACATCAGCAAAACCTTCAATGATGCAGAGAAAAATTATTCAAAGATTGAAAAACTAATTTTGGCATTAGTTTATGCAGCATTTAAACTTCGAATATATTTTCAGGCGCATGAAATAAGGGTACTGACAAAAATACCAATCGAGTCAGTAATGAAAAATTCAAAAAGATCAGGCAGAGTTGAAAGATGGAATGCACAAATAGGACATTTCAAAATTAAATATGAAATATTATCTTCACCCAAATCGCAAGTTGTTGCAGCCTTTAGAAGATGATGAAGTTGTGGAAGAAATGATGGATGTAGAAGAAGAACATGGAAATCCAAGAGATCTATTAACATAGCCAAATAGATGGGAAATATTGGTGGATGGATCATCAAATGGGTAAGGTAACGGAGTTGGAATTGTTTTGATTTCGCCAGAGGGCAGCAAAATGGCTTTTTCCTTCAGATTGGAGTTCGCATCCACCAATAATGAGACAGAATATGAAGTTGTGATACATGCCCTGAAGTTCGCAATAGAAATGAAGTTGGAAAATATGAGAATCACCAGTGATTCACAGTTGGTCATTCGTCAAATAAAAGGAGAATACACTACAAATGAATCATCTATGAAGAAATACAAAAAACTTGTTGAGGAATTGTCAGCGAGAATCCCAAAAATTAAATGGAGACACATATCAAGAAAACATAATAGACTCGAAGATGCTTTTGCTTTTGTCTCAAGTATGATGACAGACCTAACTGCGAGATGCATAAAGATACAGACACTTTTATCACCATCAATCAATAAAGAAGAAGAAGAAGAAGAGGTAGATGTAATGATAATAGAAGGTGGAGAACAAACACCTAATATCGAAGATTGGAGAGCAGAACTTCATGCATACCTGATGAGAGGAGAAACACCAAGGAATAGATTGGAGGCGCACAAATTAAAAAGCCGTGCGACAAATTATGAACTAAGGGATGGGATATCTGACGGGAGATCCTTTAACGGACCTTCACTCAGATGCTTAACGCGAAAAGAAGGAGAAGCGGTGTTAAAGATGTTACATAGTGGGGATGCTGGCAATCACAGCGGTGGAAGATCTTGTGCATACAAAGGGAAAATGCAAGGTTATTATTGGCCATATATGCATGAAGATGCGAAGCAAATATCAAGGCGTTGCGAAGATTGTCAAAGGCACGGAAAGAAAATACATGCACCTGGAGCACCATTAACATCTTCAACAAGTGTATGGCCTTTTGGAAAATGGGGTTTAGATATTGTGGGACCATTTTTACCGGGGTATGGGCAAAGAAGATATCTGATTGTCGCTACAGACTATTTCACAAAATGGGCAGAAGTAAAGGCAGTACAACACATTCGCGACAAAGATATTTTTACATTCATATTTGAGAATATCATATGCAGATTTAGAATCCCCACACAGTTGGTATCTGACAATGGGAAACAGTTCGAGGGACAGAATATAGAACTGTTACTTAATGCATTTAAGATAAAATGTGGGAAGTCAACTCCTTTATACCCTCAGGCCAACGAACAGGCAGAAGCAACAAATAAAACAATCGCAGATATATTGAAGAAAAATTAGAAGGGCATAATAGAGCATGGTGTGAACAGGTACATAATGCAGTATGGGCTTACAACACAACCAGGCGAGAAGCTACGGGAATGTCACCTTTCTGTTTAACATATGGAGTTGAGGCGGTGCTACCAACAGAAATTATTATTCCAATAACAAAGCGAGAAGCTTGGGAGAAAAATCTCGGTCGGGTATTATTTTAACCAAGCTAGATGAATTAGAAGAAAAAAGAGAAAGAGATCTACAACATATGGAAAATTACCAGCGAAGATTAGCCCGAGAATATAATAAACGTGTTAAAACACGCGAATTCCAACCAGGTGATTTGGTGCTGCGAGAAACACCAATATATCAGCGAGAAAGTGGTGGCAAGCTTGCGAAAAAATGGGATGGACCTTATATCATTAAGGATATAGTTGGAACAGGGGCATATAGATTGATGGACCCTGAGGGTAAAGATGTGGGCCACAAACTCGATAGACCATGGAACAGGTTATACTTGAAGAGATATTACCCGTAAAAGATTGTGGAGAAAGATTAGACTGCGAAATGATGTATGATTAAAGCAAAGTGAATTTATATGAAAATCTTGCGAAAGAATTATTGCGAGATTATACAAAATAAAGAAAGAACATGCGAAAATTTCGCACAGATAACGAAAAGAGAAAATCAGAAATCAATGACATAATAGAAAGGGGCAAACCTGCTATGGCGTACACCCTAGTTCGCGAAATCAAAATTTTGCAAGAGGCAAGTGTAAGACCTAAAGTGCGTCATAAAAGGGGGTACCTGTTAACATGGCTCCGGGAAAAGGTTACACCGCCCCTGGAACCTGAGTCATGGAGATTTTGGGTCAATAAAGCCCATCCAGAGAGGTACCTCGGATTTTCAACCTAAGCTTATGACTTAGGTTGGACGACTGAGGGTCTCTTCTAAGGAGTCAGCATTTGATCAAGGCGCCGAGGTACACGGTTGAGCCTAGAGTGCCTGGGGCATTTGAAGTGTCTCGGCCATTCTTGGCAAGTCTTGGCTTATCCGCACTCTACCGAAGAAAACTCCACTTAGGGTGCAGTCTCGTAACCATATGCCCTATAGGAAAAAGGGATAAGAGGCTGCGAAAACAACTGGTTGTTATTAAGACCGGATGGGAGGAGCTAGCCTTGTATGGCAGAAGTACGCCTCCTTGAAGGGGCAACCAGGGGGATGATAAGGGCGGCACCCTCCATTAGGGAGCTGATAAGTGTCTTAAGACGCAAATGTCATGAGGCTTTATTTTCGCAAGAAAATTTAGGCTTGTCATATTTGTGCGACAATCCTTAAGAGGCAATAATACAAAAGATAAAGATAAGACGAGATCAATGGGTCAGTACATGAAAGTGTAAGAACGTCCTGCGATTTCGTCGCAAGACGGCAATGTCATGGGACTTTATTTTCGTAATAATTTTTAGGCCTGTCATATTGTCGCAACAAAAATTTCAAAGAAAGAGTTAAGGCAAGATCAATGGGTTTTTGCATGCAAATGCAAAGACGTCCTGCAATTTTGTCGCAATGACAAGAGGTGGCGCAATAAGACCTTTAAATAGGAAGGAAAAATAAGACCACATGATTCAACAAAATATTTATAAGAACTAACTATTATTTATGCAGGTCATCCATCGCAAGAAAGATAATGAGAGGCAGTATGGGAATTATTCAAAGATGAACATTATCTTTCTCGCTAATAAACATAATAATAAAAGAGTAAATGCATCTCAAAGATGACTGAAGTGCACCATATGCAAGAAGTTATACAGATGAAGTAGTCCAAAGAAATAAAATTATAAAAGAAGTTCAAGCCTCAACATCGACTTTTTCGCCAGAAGGAGATAATGGATGTCCTTCATTAATTTTATCACCCTCACCAGCTTTCTCGCTTTCGCTGGGTTTTTCAGCTTCGCCGGTCCTTCCTTCATTCTGGTTTATTCTAACTTCACCCTCATCTGGATTATTATCGACAACATCATCATTAGGAGGAACCTCCTCTTCATTTGCGAAATCTTCGCCACTTTCATAATGATAATCACTATCAGGAGAACCAGGAACTTCATCATCATCTACTTCTAAAGGTTCGACAGATACAGGGGGAAGAGATTTGGACAATAAGATATCATTCACAAGAACTTCAGCCCTGAGATGAACTTGGCGAAGAAGTGCCTTCTGGTGATTCCTACTTTGGATATCTTTGGAGTAAGAGAGATAATCAAATCTTCTTTCTGCCCGATCGCGAGAACCAGCAAGAGTAGAGGCAAGTAATGCATTCTCTTTGCGAACTTTGGCATAGTTAGATTCCAAAGTAGAAAGGGAGGAGGGAAGATCTTTCTCAGATTCTGCAAAAACAAAGAACAAAGAAAATCATTTAGGTGAAGGATTCGCAAGGAAGACATAATAAAATGACTTAACAAAGAAAAAATGGTTGCGGCAGTCAAATTTTATGACTACCTTCCTTTTGTGAGATAAGATATTGAGTTAAAGCCAAGCAACTATTCTCCAAGTGGTCAATGGCATTGTCAAACTTATCTCCAACCAAACCTTTCAGTCGAGATCGCAAACTTTTTTCATTAGAAATGAGTAAGGTGTTTTCCTTCGCAAGAGAAGTATAAGATTCTTCTAGCTTGGAGTATTGATATTTGAGTTGACTTGCCTTTATGCTCAGAGCTATTCTACCTTGAATAAGTTTATCTTTCTCAGCAGAAGATGATTCTGTTACTTCTTTGAGTTTATTTCTCAATGAGTAAAGGGATCGTTCTTGGTCATTACATACTTTTTGGAAAATGCTAAGTTCTTGCGAAGAGATCACCACCTTATTTAAAAGAATTCGCTTCTCCTGATATAGGGTTTCATTCTCATCTGATAAAGTTTCCAACCCCAGATTAGCTTTAGTCAAAGAGTAAGAGAGGCGAGATAATTCACTACTTAATGAGTTTTGCTTCTGAACTAATTGAGCATTCTCCTTGGTAAGATTATCTACTTGATCAACAGAGTATGTATGAAGATTATCTAATTGGTTATATTGATCCATCCAAGCATCTCTATCCATTCGAGCTTCTTCAGCGACGGACTCAATATGACATATCTCCATTTTTCGTTTCTGGTTTAAAGCTTAAAGGGCGAACAAGGGATTTCAAAAAAAAAAAAGTTATACCTTTTAATTCCTCGTTCTTCTTGCGAAGATTGTCACGATCCAAATGAAACATTTCAAGTTTTGATTCTCAAGATGAAGAGTGTCACATTTCAAGGTCATAGCTTGGAGGTTATTTTTCAAAGCTTCAACTTCCTTTTCTAAGGATGTTTGCGAAACCATTCTGTCAGAGCCAAAATATTTACTTAAAATCTCGCAAACACCAAATCTGATAGGATCAATGGAAGTATTCTTGACATCATCCAGAATATCTGATAAAACCTTGAAAGCAATATCCATCCCTTCCAAATTTTCTTTAGTAAAAGGGAGAGATTCGGATGAAGAAGCGATGATGGCAGAAGGTGGGAGAGTTGAATCATCTTTCGCCATAGATGTGTCATCCGAAGATGAAATTTGATGAAGGTTAATGACTGGGGTTGAGGCAATGTCAAGAGAAGAGGCATTGACAGTAGAAGAAGATAAGGGTTCATTCGCAACAGGGTTATCGCGAGGAACTTCATTTATAGAAGGGTTAGTTACAGGGGAGAAGTCTGTTGCGATGCTTTCGCGAATAAGGAGAGGGGATTCAGCTTGCGAAGGAGGTGTTGAAAGCTTAAACATTGGAAATGAAACAGAGGTTTCAATATTTTTAGGGTGGCGAGATCTTTTGGGGGGCCTATCGATATTTTCATCACCCTGCGAATCACAAGTCAAATAAGAAACAGAGGCAACAATATTGTTATTAAAAAATAAGTGTTTCTTAATACCTTGCTATTCGCATGCTTTCTTTTGTTTACAACGACTTTTGGTTGCGAATTCTTGGGAACATTAGGGTTCTGGATTGTGAACCTGGTGTTAGAGTTGCTTTTGCTGAAACAGAAATAATATGGGAATTATTCAAAGATGAACAATATCAAATAAAACAATTTCAGCAAAAGGAGTTAATCAGATCAATTTCAGCAAAATCAACAAACCTTGATGGCTCCATAGAAACAGTAGTAGAAAGATGGAGAAGATTTGCAGAAAGATGAACAACAGTAAAAAGTTGCAGACGACAAAAAGGTTCACAAAGAATATAGAGATGAAGAAGACGAAGTAAAAGAAAGAAAATATTCTCACGATAGATTTCTTCTTAAATAGACAAGAAAATGATGACCGGTTATCATTAAATGTTCCGGTCAATGAGGGATATTCAACACGTGTAAGTGGTTATGCTTAATTCATGGAATCTTGTCGGCAGAAAACTGGTGGAAAGAAATGAACAGCTGCGGCATTTTGAAAGTACTAGTTCTCATGACATTCTCTCCTTCACAGAGAAGACATGAGAAGAGGCAAGATGTAGGATCAGAATATCGCACCACCAAGACCCTTGCGAAATCCATAAACGACACACTGCGAAGATATCGCAGATTGGTAATAAAAATGACGCAACGGATGACGACAGCCTGAACACGAGAAAGATGTGAAGACCTAGCGAGATTTAGGAGCGTTGCGAGATTTAGTATTTGTACACTTGCGAGAGTGTCGCAAGTTAGATCCGAAAATAAAGGACAACTTAGCTGTCATCCACTATGTAATGTCCTATATAAAGAGCCGAACAAGCTTTAGAAAGGGGAGATCTTTTTCGAGTGTTGAGAAAGTCATTAGGAGAGAGAAAGTTCAGAGCGGTTGTTAATTCTTTGGTTTATTTCCTTTTCATCTTGTAACATTTGTGAGATTAATTAATAAAGATTGTGATTGTTCATCTTAAAATGACTTAATTGTGTGAATTCTTGTGAGGGGTGTAGTGTGGGATTTCCTGCAACTACATAAACAGAGCTGAAGATTATCCCGAGCTTGAACGGATTTTTGTATTATGGATGTTAGGCCAATTTTTTTCCCCAATGCTAGCTCAGTGTCATTAGTTGGTTTTCTGGAATCTTTACAAGATTTATCCATATGTAAAGCGCCAAATTATGGTTGGGGTTCTGCAATTTTAGCTGAGCTATACATATGTCTCGGTGATTGCCCAATTAAGAAGACAGATAGTTTAAATGCATTTTGGGTCGTATTGGAGGTAAGCACTATTTATTTATATTTATTATCAATGTTATTTTTCAGTGGTGAAATGTACTAACACATCAATTTTAACCAAATCAATGAAAACAAAATATTTTTTTTCTGTGAGGTATATAAGAGAGAGTCAGTATTTGTGGTATACTTACTTTACGATCAGCGAACCTGATCTTCATGATAAACGATTAATTTTTCCAGTCGTGTACAAGTACAAAGCTGATAATTAGATGCCAGATTAACGATGGTCAAAATGTTGCTGCTATGCAAAGGATGCAACAAGTGTACAGAACTAGTATCAACATTACGCCAGGTAAGCACTATTTATTTATATTTATTATCAAGTATACAATAATAGATGAGTTCAATGAACCAGTGGCACAAGACATGCTTCGGTTAAGCCTTAAGCGACTTGTGTTTTACAATCCAGTTAGTGGTCAGGGTATTTGGTACTACGGAGAAAGACATCTTTTTCAGTTACAAGGAAAAAAGTTAAAAGCAATCAACCCGTTTCCAACTTCAATTATTTCACATGATGATTGGATACAGTTGATAAATAATGGACAACCTTGGGAAGAAGCTGATGATTTGATCCAAGAACCAGAAAATGACTATGATTACTACAGTTGGTTCCAAAAGGTATGCAAGCTAAATATTGTTGTTCATCCGCAAAACTTAGGTAGTGTTGACTTTCCAGCAATTGGCAATTTGCCACTTACAGATCTTCCATCCCAACCCCCGCCACGGACGGGAGAACCATGTACGTACCCTAGCAGTCAAATGGGGTCACATATGCCTCCATTATCTTGGGAAGTCCAGACTTTATCACCGAGTGGATGTTGTTACAGTTCCACTTACTAGTGAAGGTATGCAGCAGAGCTATCCATACGATGCTATGGATGCAACAAAAGAAGAGTATCAGACCGAGTTGAACAATTTTGCGCATTTTACCAATCAATTCCGCAATTTTCACTTGAGTCGGATGTAGGCTTTGAGGGAGAGTATGAGTTATGAATTGAGTTACGAATTGCCTGAGACTCCGTTAGGGTCAAGTTCTCAAATGCCCGGTGAGAGCAATACAAGAGGTGGTGCAAGTGGAGGTCGTGCAAGTGGAAGTCATGCAAGTGGAAGTCGTGGAGGTAGTAGAAGTCGTCATGACACTCCGATGGAAGAGACTATGGTGGAAGAGACTCAGCTACCACCAACAGCAGCAAACTTGGAGACGGATTTCCAGTCTCCTCTTGGTTTCATTCCTCAAGGTCCTGTACTTACTCCTGGTGGTGCACACGTCAATTTGGATGCATTTAGGCAGTCCGTAATTTATACCCCAAGTTCAGCATTTCACCGATTTCAAACACCTATGGCTCCGGTACCATTTCAAGGTTATGACTCACCTGATGCTACTGAACCACCATCTCAGAGTCCAAATAATGAGTTTTCACAAGATCCAACAGGCTTAGGGGATTATGTATTTGGTGGTAATCGTTAGTTTGAGAGTTTTGTTTAGTCGTTAATATGAATCGTGGTTTGTTTAAATCGTTAATGTAATTTCACTTTTGTTTGATAAATAATAATCTTCATTTCAAGTTTTCTACATAACTTAAAATTGAGAACTTAGAATTGATAAGCTAGATTAAATTGGGGCAACACTTTTAAGATTTCATAACAACTTGCATATCGGAACTTCTCTCCGTTGTCACGGAGCCACTTTGCACGACATCTTTGATCAATCTCCAGCAGGGTTTCACCACTTCTCATGTTTCGAGCCTCTTCCCTTATCATACCAATATACTTGTTAACATTCTTGGAAATTATGGAGAAACGAGCACTCAACACCATCGAATTGCGATTGTTGAGGTTCGTTGTTTCTTCTTCAAATTTCATTAAAACGCGTCCCCAAAACGGAATAAGTCGTAATGCGCCATCAACGATTGGATGATTAGTGAAGAAAACATAATTCCTGCAGATGCATTCATCTTCTAACATGTTAAAATTGCGCTGTTGTGCAACTCTCCAACTATTTGCTCTTCTTAATTCATTTTTCACACTAGCTCGAAGTGCAACTCTTTGATTTTTCGGTCGCATGTTGCTCTTCGATGAATTGAGCCATAGACATGTTTTGAGCCATTGAAAAATCTAAGAAAATAGGAAGAAGGTGTGAGTTAAAATGGTAGAGGAATGTGGTATTTATAGGGGGGAGATTTATGACCGTTGGATCAGATTCTACTCAGCGGTGTAAACTAGACCGGTCGGTCTAATAGGAGCCGCTAGCGGTGTAGTAAACGCCTAACGGTGTAGACTTGACCGAGCGGTCGAGCCTCGACCGCTCGGTAGAAACTTGACCTGGCCTGGCTAAGTGGAAAATTTGCCACTTAGCCAGGCCGGTTTGCCAGTTTGCCACCTCCATAGTGGGTGCTTAAATGACAAACATTCATGTTTTCCACACCCATAGGAAGGGGCCTAATGGTGGGTCAATGATATCTCAATAAGTGTGCCCTCTTTCCCCTTTTATAATGTCCATCTTATGAATAAATGCTCATAAGATTAACATATTACTAAACTACCATTTCCTTTTCCTTAAGTTAATACCAAACCCTAAAAGGATTTCTTCTTGGGCTGAAGTGCAACCACCTTTATGTGGCCTTGGATGGACTAGAACTATCCCATCCTAGTGGGTTAAGCCTAGTCCCCTAGTCTCTCCATCTTAAAAGGGACCCTTGATAGGCTAGGGGGCCATCTATTTTAGGATTGGTTATTTTCATGTATCAACATTAGTCCCCTGATTGTTTGACCGGTCAAAGACCGTGTCAACAGTCACATGTTAATGCGACAGTTACAATTGGGGAGTTATGGGCGGTTTAAGTTCACGACTCTTGGGTGGCTGCGGTTATTGGTCTGCCTAGTAACCGCTCCTCCTTTTACCTCCCTATAAATAGAGGGGACCTCGCCCCCTTAATCTTCAATTTTCACCGTGTCCCTTTCTCTCTCTTCCTTTTCTCTTTTACTCATCATGTCTAATGAATCACTTATCCATGGCGCGCCTCCTAGGTCAGAGTCTTATACTCTTAAAGAAATAAGGAGTAGTTCTGCGCTTAGAGATCAGCTACGGCCGGCAGCAGCGGATGACAATACTACTCTTTTCCCAGCTGATGACATCTGGGTCGCGTGCATGCTGAATCCTCATCCTTTTCCTCCGTCCAGATCTGAGGGATGGCTTATCTGTCCCCAAGCGGTGTCACCTCCTATACCTTCCTTTGAGGATATGCCCCGTTTGGCCGTACACAGGGGAGATTACGTTTTCCCTTCAATTAACCTTCGTTCATCCGTTGAATCTCATGCCGCCTGGGATCCTTGGGTAGATTACATTTGTTCCAATCCGGATAATGAAAGGGTCATTCGTTCTTTGGGTATAGAGGCTGCTTTAAAGGATTCGAAGTTCAGATACATCCGGCGGGATCACGACAGTTTGATCCGCTTATGTGCGCGTTGGGGAGTCGACCCCCACACGTTTCTGTTTTCTTGGGGTGAAGTGACCCCAATTCTAGAAGACGTAGTGGCGCTCACCGGCCTACCCATTCATGGTGATACGGTTTTCGACAGTTGCTTCCTTCACAAGTCTTTAAACAATAGTGATAGAAACCTTCGTGATCGCTTGATTGCTGCTAGAACGAAGTCCATAACATTCCAACTGCCAGATTAGCTTAAGGATGAGGCTCCGAGTGAAATAGAGGGCCCGGTGGATAAAGGAAAGGGTAAGGCTACCGCGTCTGCTACCCATGATTCTCCCACTAAAGTTCCGTCTTCTTCAAATCTTATGGCATCCGCCATAAAAGCTGCTCGACCAAAGTCATCTACCGCTGAAGAGTCTGATGAAGTGAAAGAGTTAAAGAGCAGCCATAAATCTAAGTCCGGGCAACGCCGAGCCTCTTTCTCTTGTTGGATTAAGTATTGGGCTCCTTTGCTTTCTGGACCGCGCGAGGTGTGCCTCCTCGAGAGGGAGAAACAGATAGAGCGGAGTTGGCGGCCTTCCTTCTCTTCTGGTTATGTCATGATGTATTCGAGTATAGTCCCCGGGACACTATTCAAAAATCGCTTATCCATATGGCAGTATTGATGTCTCGCGGCGTGTCATTTCTGATTGCCCCTATGTTCTTGGGTGGTTTATATCGCCACTTGGACTTGCTGGTGCGTGATATTCATCGCGTGGACGGATCTCATGAGGTTGAGACTTTCCTTCCTGCCAATTTCATTCAAGCATGGGATTGGGAGCGCTTTCCCGTATACAGGCCCCCTCAGCTGAATCCCCTTGCTCTCTCGTGTCAAGGGGAGGTTACTCAAAAGGATGGTTCTAAGCGACTTGTGACGGTTCCTGAGGCCCATCCTCGGATGGCTCTTTATCACAAGAAAGGTTTTCTTCCTAAGGTAAAGCTCAAGGATCACATGGACAAGGGAGCTGACTTCAACCCCGTCACTTATCAAGATGGTCGTACCGATACTTTGCACTAAATTTTTTCATCCAATCTCAGAGGTGGATGTATTCCTCAGAGACGCCTTCATCCGAAGATTTTGACATCATTGTTTCTACTTTACCTGGACGTCTTCCGGGTTTCTATAGCGGGAAGTTTTCATCCGAGACGTACAATACCATTCGTGTGGCTCGGAAGTTGGGTTTTGACCAAGGGATTCCTTATAACCCTCCCCTCCCTTCTTCGACTGATGAAGATAAGGAAGTCCGGAGAAGCTTTGATCGCTTTGTTTTCAAAAATGATCTCCGGATGAGTGATCCCCAGTGTCATTTTGATCTTTTTCAGCCTCAATCTCGTCGGCAAGTTAGCGTCACCAATGAATGGCTTGGGTATCGCAATAGCGTCAGTAGAAACGTGCTGAACCTTCTCCTTAAGGAACCATATGCCCCTTCGACTTTAACCTAGGAGGATTTTAAAGAGATGCACGCATCAGGCCGCGTGAAGTTAAATGCGGAGACAGCCAAGAAATATAAACTTTCCTCGAGCAACAAAGGTCGCCCTCTTCGTCCGCTGGTTACCAGCTGGGATCTTTTTCCAGGCGATGAGTCTTCTCAAGAGGACGGGAAAGGTAGTGCTTTGCCTCCTTCGTCTAGTTCCAAGAAAAGAAGGCGTCCTCAACCAGTGAAGCCTTTGGATATTCCTCACATTGCATCTCCTCCTGCTAAGGTACCTTTCCTCTCTTCTCCTTTTTTATTCTTCGCCGGATCCTTCTTTAGTTTCTTTTATATTTGTTTGTCATATTCTTCTAGAAATCTCCGCCCATTGGCTGTAGGCCTATGGGCCTCCTCTTTGAAGAGTACATAAATCTACCTCTCAAGGAATGGAGAGCTGATCGGCTAGCCAAAAAGATGAAGCGAGATGTTGGCGTGTTACCTATTCCACAATTGCCTTTCATTCGTACTGCTAATGTTTCCCCTCCATTTTCTCCGTAGGCTCCAAAAATGGGGTCCCCGTCCGCAAGCATATTTTTTGAGCACGTGGAACGTCAACTAGGCCGATCGGTCAAATCAATGCAAATCCTTATTCCCTTGTTCTTCTTTTTGGTCGAAGTGGTAGGAAGTGCTTTCTCCCCGTATGATTCTTCACTCTACTCGCCTTCTAATTGTAAAGATAGTCCAAGATCCTAATCATCCTCTTCATACTCCCTCCGATATGCTAGGTCCAGCAAGCGAGTCTCAGTCAGACCATTTCGTTCATGATTATAAAGAGGACAGTGGTGTTAAAGGTAGTGCTAAGAATCAAAGCTCTTCTCCATCTAAGTCTCGTGAGTACACTATGTTGTTCCTTGTTAGGTTTGAGTACTGACACGTGCCGGTTAGAATATTTTGTTATTATTATTAAATGCATTTGGTAATCTATATATACATATCCATTCCATGTGCCCTTTGATAAAATTATTTTATTTCCTCCTTTACTCTTGCTTTTGTTTCTTAATAGATCACTCGGAGTCAGCCGCGTCAAGCTCTTCTTCTTCCTCTCGTCGATCGGTTCATTCTCCTACCAATCCAACTCCTCCTTCCGATATGGTATATGTTATACATTTTGGGTTATCGCCATTGCTTCCTTGTTATTGGAGTATTTATTTATATTTTCCTTTTCTTTCTTGAGAATATGGGAAAACGAGACGGCGCTCATGGTAAAGGGAGCGGCTCGAACCAACAGGTTAAAGGTAGCGAGTCCGGAAGTTCTAACGATAAACGACAAAAACCATCCAAGCCAGCTCCTAAGGTATCGCGCAGCGTGGATGCTGATGTTGAACTAATGGCTACCCCGGAGGATCCTCAGTTCCGGTATCCTCGTACTATTTCAGCGGCTGAGGCTGTTGTGGACAACCGCTTCGAATTGGTACATGGGTTTTGGGTCCCTTCATCTAAAGCAGCCACTTATCGACGTATAGTGGAGAGGTTTGGTCACATGTGCGTTCATGAAGAGATTCGTGCCAACTCTTTAATCGTGGCTAATGAGGATTTGCTGATCATAGCGGATGGCCTTTCTCAGGCGGAAGAAACTCCTATCGATCCAGTTACGTTGAGGAAGTGGGACGCTTCCATTCAAACTTATTTAGTTCTTCAATTTCCCATTCATTGGCTGAAGAATCTATTGGACCTGGCGAAGGCGAGCCACAAGGCACGGGCCACATTGCCTCGTGAGATAGATGAGCTAGATCAAGAGTACATGCATTTTCTAAACGTGGTTGATGTCAAGAAAGCAGCGTACGACTAGCTGATGACGGACGTTGGTCGAGCTACTGAGGAGTTGAGGATCGCCCGGACTGCCGCCGAGGAGGTCAATGGGCGCCTTACCAAGAAGAGGGTTGAGCTAGTTGCTTTGGATATTAATTAATTTTGGGATTTTGTGCGTGGGTTTTGAACAATAATTTATTTATTTTGTTTGGTTTGAACTGGAAACTTTGATGGTTTGTTTTCCCTTTTGCAAGACATATTTTATTATTTGATTATCTGCATTTATTATTATGGTTGGATGGTAATTAATGTAGTGTTATTATGTCTTTCTATAAGTAGGGGTAAGTAGAATTGCCTTAGTTAGTGTCTTTCAGGTTTTGTTTTTTGGTTGTTAGCTATATTTTGCTCCGGATGGCTCATCGTTTACACGGTTACGCTTTATTTTTGGCTCCTGTACCAATACTAGTTATTCCTTATAAAAAGAATCATGAACTAAGTCGCTTGTTGCTGGTAAAAGTTGAGGTGGAAATGCTTAGAGAAGTTAGAATGGCGAATAGAGTGGCCACACACGCGCAGTTTGATGAGCAATATAAGACGTATTCGATGGATCAGAGGTTGCAAAAGTCCGGGCGCCTGACTCTGGCAGTACAGCGCGCGCTAGATGATACAATTGCCACTCGGAACAAGGCTGAGCGACTATTCCAAGAGTCAATAATTATGACGAATGATATTGAGCAAGCAATAGCTGACTATCGTGCATTTATTACTCAGCGGGCGGGACCTAACCTCCGCGGGTGTGTCTTGAATCTATGTGTTATGTCTGCTCTCATTCATCCTACCGATATGAAAGCAGAACTAGCGCGTTTGCTAGTATTGAAGTATGAAGTTGGGATGCTACAAACTCACCGATTGATTGCTCTGGATAAGACGCGCAAAGCTTATGAAGAGTATAAGGGAACGCTAAGTATGGCTCAAGAGGCCCATGCCTCTAGTGATGTTATGCACAAGATTCATCAAGTGCTAGAAGAGGTGTGTAATGCTTATACCGACTCCACTACTCAATATGGCGAGGCGCAGTTGATGATGCAAGACCTAGATGAAGATATTTCTTACTGTCGCTCGCTCATAACTGAGCGTTCTTAAGCAAATTAATACTAATATCTCTTTATCATTTCATCATCATCATTTTTTATTTTTTTTAGGGATTCATAAATGTTGTCTTGGGTATTGTGTTATTTTGGATATATATATGAGAATTGTCTTAATCAATCGTAGTAAATATTCCTTAAGTTCTTTTATTTCATGGCTAATCGTGTAAGGTTGGTTCTGGAGGTGAGGCATCTAAATCGCCTTTTAAGGGTGATGTGTCTTGCGCGTGATACATTTGCGATTTAGAACTCGCGTTGGCATGAACAATTGATCGCTGCGGATCATCTTGTGATGAAGATTCAAAGTGAGGGTGGGTTGCCTAGTATGGCTCTTCTTGAACATCGTGGGTATTGTCGCGAGCAACGTCTGGTTACTCACTTTCAATGTGTTAATGCGGACCGTAGCGTGTGGTCTATTGAAATGTCTCTTGTTGAGGTTCACGGGGTGCTTCATGCACTGCCCTATTATTTTTTTAGTGGGTGTTAGTTGTGGAGCAATGAATGCTCTCTGAGATGTATGCTTCCTATATAAATAAGGCTTGTTCATAGCATTTTCATTTCTTGTGCTCTGTTCATTCTTTGCATTGGAATTTTCTAGATGGCTCACCATTTGCACGGCTACGTACTATCTGTGGCCTCTGTGCCGACGTTAGTATCTCCCTATAGAAGAGAATCAGAGTTAGATCACTTATTGCTTGTGAAGGCTGAAATAGAATTGATTAGGGGTATAAGGACGGCAAATCATGCTAAAACGCGCACTAGAGTTGATAGGCGACACAAAATATATGTAACAGCTCAGGCGGCACTAGCGTCCGGGTTGGTATCTTTCGAAATTCAGCGTGCGCTAGATGATGCTATCTCCGCGCGTCATGAAGCCGATCAGCTATTTCAAGAATCAACTCTTATGGTAATTGATATAGATCAGCCTGTAGAAGACTGTCGCGCACACGTTTCCCAGCAACCGGGTCGTTGTTTGCGTGGGTATGCATTAACTTTAAGTGCAATATCCGCTTTAGTGCACCCTTCTGATAAACGCGTGGAATTGGCACGATTGATAGTCTTAAAAAGTGAAGTGAAGGCTTTGCATCATAGGCTGGTTGTTCAAGATGGTGCACATAAAGCTTTCGAGGAGCAGAATGAAACTTTTGAGATGGCTCGGCAGAACAATGCATCTGAAAGGATTATGCATGAGGTAGAACAAGTACTTGGCGATATGCGAGTTGCGTTATCTATGGCTACTGTTCAGTGTGAGGAGGCGCTCATGATGATGCAAGATGTAGGATAAGAAATCATACGTTGTCGTATGCTTATAACTGAAGCATCTTGAAAAGTTCTCCCTTTTTTTTATATAGTCTAGATTTTCTTGGACGAAAGTGATTAATCATTATGGAAGATTCAGTCAGTGTTTTATGTGTGTCTCTTAAAAAACAGAGAATTGAATTGTTACAAGCTACTGTTGTCGGAAATACTCGACTTTCCCGCGGGTGTGAGGAGTTATTCGAGGTCAGCCAAACGCAATACCTTCATGCAATGGATTTATATGTGGATCGATTGAGTGCTTGTCGGATCGACTCTTCAGTAGAGAATATCATTATAAAGACCCTCAAGCTGGTCAACACTATTAGACTAGTCAATAGACGAATTAGCCGATAATAACTCGATTAGTTTAACACGAACGTTAATTAATAGAAACTAATCTAACAACGATCTAGATACGAAACTAGTATCGATAGATAGATCTCGAAAAGTTAGGCGGAATGGACTACTCGAACGTGTCATTTGGATCTTAGGTCGGAAAGATATCATCGATTAGTATGAAGGGCAATATGGTAATTTTAATTAAACCGGCTAGGGCTACCCTTATCAAATTCAGAGGATGTTCCATAGTTTTTCCCTTGGCCTTATCATCAAAACGTGTCGAGAGAAGTCATTCTCTTTTCTTCGTCTTCTTTCTTCATTCTTCTTCTTTCATCTTTCTCTGTCCTTGTTGTTCTTCTGTTCTGTTCGATTTGAGAGTTGTGAGTTCGGTTCGAGAGAATTAATTGAAGAGGGAGAGCTTATTTAGTAGAAGATGGTGATTATGTTGTGTTTTATTAAGCATGGGATGAAGGAGAAGATTTAATTACTGTAAATCGAACATAGGATTTCTGAAGTTAGAGTTTGTGACGAATTGAGAGGTGATTTGGGTTGTTGTTACATGAAGAACGATTTGGTTGAGATTTAATTAAATCTCTGAAGCTGCTTGGAGGTGAAATTGAGAATTAGGGTTCGTCTTGTTCTTCCCAAATTAGAATTAAGGTTTCTCAGAAGATTGTTTAGAGGTTTGATTGATGATGAATAAGGTGAAATTACAGATGGGTTTTCCTTGAATTAGAATTTGAGGTTGAAGAATTGCTTGAAATTGTGAGTTAGGTTTTGGTTTTGAGACTGTTAATGAAACCAAGGTTTGGTTTAAAGATTAAGGAGAACTACATGGAGCAGAGATAAGTTTAGTGGCGAGTAAATACGAGTCATGTAAAGGTTGAGTAACTGTAGAGGATTATGATTTGTGTTTAAGGTAATATTTTTTCAAATGATTGAATTGAATCTCTTATTAAGTTCTGTTATCAAAATTGAGGTATGTATAGAGTTAATCCTGAATTGGAGTTATGGATTTGATAAAACTGTGATGCTGATAGATTTAAGATGTTAAATTGGTTAGAGTTGTAAGCAGTGCATGAATAATTGATAATGATGTTGCTATAACGGAGTTTCAATGGTAGTGTCTGAAACAAGGTTGGATGATTGTTGTTGCAGTTGTAAAGATTGTAATTACGAAGTTATTGTAATTAATCTTGATAGTAGTGATTGTTTGGGTGAACTGCAGGGGAATTGAATTAGATGAATGTTAGGAGATTTCAGGTTGCAGGGGATGTAAGTATGAACTGAGTTTGTGTTGAGCAGAGTTAGTGTTGTAGATTGGTGGTAGTGGTTTGGTGTTAGGTATGCATTTGAGATAAGAGAATGGATTGCATAGGATGAAATTGTAGATGGTATTGTTGAACCGGTGGAGGTTCTGTATTGCAACTGGTGATGGTGATGTTGTGTTTTGAATGTCAGTTGAAGTAAAGATCATGCATGAGATGTGTAATGGCGGTGGTGCTGTTTTGGTGGTGAAGGTGATATTTAGTTGGATTGACAGTGTTGTTAGAATATGAATTTAGTGATTTTGTTGAGTTAAACCTCCAAGGTAAGGCTTGCAACTGCAATGGCAATTAAGGAGAGTTGTAATAATTGATGTACTGAATTGTTGAAGTTGATCTGGAATTATAGTTTTGTGTGTTTACTGTTGGGTGTTGTTCTTGTAATGTTGTTGAAGGGTGATGGAATTGAAGTTTGGTTAAAGCCTGAAATCAGGTTGGTGGTGTAAATGAAGTTGTATTTGATTTATGAAATTTGTTTAAGATAAATGTATTGTTATTTGAATTATAGTTAAGAGTTGTGTTGCACAATGATTGTGCCTTAGTGTTCTTTGGCCCGAGCAATGGCTCGACTGTGCAAGGGTTGGGCATTGTGCCTTTCATCCTAGTTAGGTATCTCGAGTCAATCTGACCGAGTCAATCTGTCCGACTCGGTGATCCCATTTGTTACCCGAGTTGACTCGGTGAACCTTGACCGATTCGATTACCTGGACTTGACCAGACCTTGGAAGTTGACTGTTAATCGACCCTGTTGACTGTTAGAGACCGTTAGTAGACCCTAGTGGACCAGGCCTTGTGTAATGGGCTTGTATAGTGGACTTGGGTTTAGGATTAGTCTTTCTTAATTAGATGAATTGGACCCCTTATGGTCCGAATTAGCCTTTAGTTCCTTCTACAAAGTTGTAGATACTCTTTATACTTATCAATTGGACAACAGATTCTACCTAATTGAATTAGTAAACCTTTAGATGTGATAAAGATAAATAATAAATAAGTGTAGAACAATAAATGGGCTTAGAACCATTAGATAGTTCACTTAATCTATAACTAGAGATTTGTATGAAAATGTGCTATGATTCTTCTGTGAGCCTTTTGGCTAAACTCTTAGAGTTCTTGTATGATTAACAGTTAGTATATTAACAATGATCGACTCAAATGACGAACCAGTGGATCGTGGATCTCGAGGTAGGCGTGGCTTGTCATCAAAAGAGGTGGGAATATATTTGACTCTTTGGTAATCATTGTTGTTTCTTTTACAAAAGTTTATGTTTAACAAACTCATGCATTTCTGTTTGTGCATTCTATGCATTGTTTAAATTGTTTTACGATAATTCTGTTGATTCTGTTAATCTTTCCATGGTTTGGAAAGGACCTGTGATGTTTTGTTGTCAATATGAATTGTTTGGGAAATAAGAATTTCCATCTGTATGCTTAATATGTGTGTAAGGAATTGGTCGACATCTATTTGGAATATGATAGGCTCCTTCATTTATATCTACATGAATTCTGCTTTTATGCTTAATAGGTGTGTAAGTAATTGGTCGACATCATATAGGCTAATAGGGTGTGGAAGGAAGTGGTCGACACTCAATATATACATTGTTTGACGAAGGAGTTTGTCCATATGCATGTTTGTTTATTTTAGTGACTTGGTCACTATTTAATGTTTCTAAAAACATGAATTGTTTTCCAAATCTTGTCTATGATTACTTAGAAGTTAAATGTTAATTATTCCCACTTTCAGTTTCAGAGACAGACCAGAGTTGCACAGCGAAAGCTCCGAGAAGTTGACTTCTTTAGTTGGCTATAATCTGATATGTTTATTATGTTGTATATTCTATTTGTAAACCAAATGACTATTGTATATGTATCATTTGAGTGAAGATCTTGTATATATATTTCTGAGCGGGGTTAGTTTTGGGTTAAGTTTTATAGCAGATTCCTTCATCAAATGCTTAAGTATATGATTCAGATTCTTAGTGCCTCTTTAATTAGTTAATCTCTTGGATTAGTCAGCTGTTAGCTTGGGGGCGCTACAAAGTTGGTATCAGAGCTCACTATTAGATCTTATATGGGGAATGATAGAAATAGCCAGTGCAAGTTAGTGAACTAGATTAGTTTAGAACTGGGTTGGGTTGTGAGATAAATCTTAATTACTAAAAGCTATCAATAATTAAAAGATTTATTTGATTGATTGACTTGTTTGTTTGGTTGTATGTATATGGTAAAAATTGTATGGTACACCAATAACTTTAGTTTAAAGGTTAGAGATTAGTCTAAAAAAAAAAATGTGAACACATAGACAATTGAATACTAAAAATAGTGAGATTAGTATTATTGATAAATCTTGAAAGTCACATAGAAACCTATTGAATACCTTGACTTATACGTAAAATCAACAGTTTATAATCACATAAATGTTAATAATATTTTTGGGACTTAATAATATTTGTAAGAGTAGTTAGAATAATAGTTCAACCATCAATATTAATAATTGCTAATTATAGATGATAGTAATAATAATAATAATAATTTTAATAAAGTAATGTTAGCATTCATCAATCAGTATCATATTGAACTTAATTTAATTAAAATTTCATTAATAAATATATAGCGATAAAATAATGATTAGGATTAAATAGCTATGTATTGCAGTGGAGAATATAGAGAAGATAAAGAGGCAGAGAGAAGGTTTTCATTCATCAGGATAATAGGCTTACATGAATATATTCCTTTATATACAAGTAGGAAGAAGACCCTAGACACTATATTGGGCCGCACATCCATGGGCTACAAGCCCTACAACAATCCCCCTTGTGTGGTCCAGAGAACTTCATATCCAGTGCTTCACATGTATTGCTTCGAATATAGTTCTTCAAATGTCGTCCTCTCCTTGATGACTTGTGCCGAAATCAATTGCCTTACTAAAACTTTGACAAGGAAAAACCCAGTGGGATAAAACCTTGGTACAACTCTTCACATGTAGTACTTCACATGTTGTCTCGTACTTTACATGTAGTTCATCACATGAAATACGACCTTCAAAGGTCGACGAGTCTAAGTTAACTGCCTCATTAAAACTTCGTCAGGAAAAACCCAGAGGGACAAAACCTGAACTAAAGAAAAGAGTGCAATATTAAGCAAACTTAGAACATAAATGGACTCGCATACGTTGCCTGATTAAAACCTTGACAAGGAAAACCCAGTGGGATAAAATCTTGACGAAGGGAAAAGAGTACAACGTGACAGATGCAAGTAAAGGTGATCCGTTGCAGATGATCACTTTGCTCCGTTGAAGTTGACTAGTTGCTTCACAACTTCTAAGGAAGAAAATTCTTGTATAGGAAAGACAATAGTCTTAGCTGGGAAATTACATTCCCGGTGTTTGTTGTTGTCTTATTAAAAACCTTGCCGAGTAACAAAATCCTGTGGGAAAAAGTAACCTCGGTGAAGGAAAATAGTTCAACACACCATTAGATGCTCCCCCTGATGTCAGACAATTCGCATTAGTCTAATGCAGTCAAAAAAGGAGATTATCACACTGTACTTTTGGTGACTTGAATGTTTATAAGACCCTATTGTTGATTCTGGAAGTTACGTTGCTTAACAGACTATCGCATTTCATTTATTTGATTCAGATATTTTCAGTAATATCAACGCAATCTTTATGTCTTCAACGTTCAACATACTTGATGCTTTTAGTGTTGTCTCACTAAAAACCTTGTCGAGTAGCAAAACCCTTTGGGAAAACTATTCTCGATCGAAGGGAAAAAGAGTACAACACAGCTTCAATTTCGAAGTAAAATATGTCGACATCATATCCTTGGATCCTCCCCCTAATGTCGGCATCTCCCCCTGATTACTTTCATAGTTGTTCCAGACAGTTACTTTAGTTATGTATTTTTCGAAACTGAATATTGGTAATGACTTAGAAAATAGTCTACCATATCTCCCCCTGATTACTTTTGTTGGAAAAGAGATTATTCTTCCTTCATACAACAACTTTGGATTGCACTTTCATTAGCATTCCTTTTTATGTCTTTGCAGGGATAAAACAAATTTATGTCAATGGTTACTTTTAAGTACGTGATTACATTCACTATAGCATTCCAATGACGTTGCGTTGGTGCGGAGCTATATCTAGCTAACAAGTTCACTGATGATGTAACATTTGGTCGAGTATATTATGTTAATTAAGTACAATAATGCGTCTATTATACTTAGATAAGGAAAGTTCATCTCCCGACACAACTTCGTCATCTTCCTTTAGACGAATTGGTCATTTATATACATATGAAACTCGACTAATCATGGGAGTGCTAGCAGGATGCATGTCCTTGTTAAATTGCCTAACAATGGACATATGCAAACTGGTGGAATAATATACCACAAGCTCGGTCATCTAGTTCAGAACATAGATAAGATCGAGATTTCCCAGGATTTTCATCTCAAATTCAGATTTTAAATAGCTTGTAAGATCTCTTATTCCATTAAGAGTACTTATCATGTCCATACCGTCGACATAGATAGCTATAATTCTGAATCAGGAACTTATTTAATACGCATGGCACGAAACCTTACTTGTCTATCCCTTCCCAATCAAATAGTCACTTAGACGGGTATACCACATCCGCTTTGATTGTTTAAATCAATAAGTGAGTGTTCCGAGTGTAAGCGCAAACACACTCCGTGGTTAGAGTCATTCGACTTGGGAAGAAAAAGGCCATCATGCACTTTTGCAAATATCTTTGAGTCTAAATCTCCAGATATATAACCACATCTAACATATTTCAAGTTCTTTTGAAACTACCAAGCAAACTAATTAACTGAACATTATGATGTTCAAAAGAGTAAGTGATCCAGGGGTTTGTGAGAAACCTCACGCCACAAGGTGATTCTTTATACTTTAAGACCTCATTCTTCTCACTACACTTTGTGACAAATAACCATATATATCCCACAGGCTTTACCCTAGGTTGGTTAGCACTACCACACCAAATACCCGTATATTTGTCAAAGAACTAAGTTCTACCTGGATTGCGTAGGCCAAATATGCTATTTATTTGAAATCAATCAAAATAAAGCATGGTTCGATCTTATTTTGCTCTACTTCTGGAGCAACTATTTATGGATTATATCATCATTATGCACGCATGATCCTTCCATTGACTCAAATGCATTCTCATAATACGTCAGGATTTCATTGTTCTCTAGAATCATTTAAAACTTCGGAGCGTCCTCCAGTTTAATTCATGGACATATTCGGAGACAATCTTATGAGATGATTTCTGATAATATAAATAAGTTGTGCCTTACTCACCTACTTCCTTTCTAGGTGAGGATTGATCGAACCAAGTGGTCTCTCCAACTTCCTTTATGGAGCCACGGCCTCAACCACACTTCTACTGAAAGTAGTTGCAACACCTTAGTCTATGGTGTATATCCCGTATTGAGGATTTGTAACTTTGCAGGTAGGTATGCAGCTGGTATGTGTGATCTCATCACTTTAGCAACATCAATGTACATTCTGAAAATCAAATATTCTTTATCACTTCACATTTACATTTGTGGAGTACAAGAATCAATATGAGACATATTGGGAACACACCACGACAATTCCTGTCGTTCCCCTAGAAAATACTTTTTCTTATCTCCCCCCAACGACGGGAAGACTGTCTCATTAAAGTGATAACTCGCAAATCTTGCGGTTAGAGATCTCCTGCCAAAGGTTTTGAAATGCGGATAATTGTTGAGAGTAAATATCCAACAAAATTACTTAATCATTTTCGTGACCCATCATAGTACGATGTGAACTCGTAATGGCACATATATAGTGCAGCCAAAAATGCGTAAGAACACGAATGTCAGGCTTAAATCCAGTTACCAACTGGTACGCATAAAAGGTTGACTAATATTGGGTTCTAAAAAGAATTAAGTAAAGATGCGTCAATATTGCATATTCCCCAAGCAGTTAAAGGTAGGTTTGTACGCATAACCATGCCTAAGGCAACATATGTAACCTTTGATAATAGCCTTTGCGAGACCTTGGGGTATATGATACTCTGCATTGATCCTATTAAACATGCAATAACCATCAAGTCCTTTTCATGTACACTCTCTAGCATTTACAAGGGGTGGTGAGCCCTTACATGTAAAATATGTGCTAGTAGTTTTCCAAACACAAATTTCTTGGGAACTATAACTAGTCCAAAATGTCAAAACATTCACCAGAGCCATAAGTCATGTTAATGGTCCGCATTCTGCATGAATATTTTTCTAAATTTCGCCTCGTTTTCTTTGTAATATGGAATTTGTACCATTTGCATCTTAGGATGGTCTCGATCCAGTTTTACTGAAGACTTTGTAAAAATGAGTGATATGCTTTCTTACCTAAAAGCATATTGGGAAGGGGGTTGTGCATCTAGTACTTTAGAGAACACTTATTGAGAGATATACCGTCACTTCGCATTCTGTCAATCTTTTTCCCATTGTCTCGTCCACTCAAATAAAGTGATGTGCGTATGATTCCTTTCCATACAAAATATCATGTCACAACCAAAGTGCCCTTATCGTTATGTCAAAGCCTGTATGAGTCAATTCCCAAAATTTCATCGTCGGAGTCAATATGGATTCAATAATCCAAACACTACAGTGATTTATATTTCACTAGATTGACTCATTAGTTTTCTCTAAGATATGTTTTCTTTCACATGCATTAGAGATATAAAAGATGCAATCAATTACATTCTCATCACTGTGAGTTTCCATATGATATCCACTTGCATGGGTCTCTTTGGAATTTAACAAGGTGATTAGCTCTTGGTACATATAGAGCTTTTGTGACTTTTAATCTTTGTTCCGTCTTGGAAACAAATTTTAAGCCGTGCTTCGCTCGATAATCCAATCATCGTAGTTTATAATAAGTGGTATGGCCTTATTGCGTAACAAAAGTGGGATTCAACTCAAGTACTTTAGAGTGAATATATGTTACGTTTCAGGGGGATGATATATTGTTCATCCAGATATATCTCAAGTACATTAGAGAATTTATGTCTCGTAGGAATGATGTACTTTTCATTCCATAAACGCAGACATTGGATCTAGTTCAATTAAATAATTAATTGGCCAGGAAAAGTTCCTCTAGTCATTAAAGTTAATGTCTAAAGTATGACCTTCCAATGGAAATTGGTTGCTATTATGGTACCCGCATTACATTGCTTGTACCAATACCAGTAAGAAGATTCATTCCCAACTCTTTGGTGAGAGCTAGAATTACACTTAGCTTCATCCAATGTTCAATTGATACATGTACTTTGATGTCATTACTGCTGGGGGAAAAGTACATATTTGTCCCATGATACATATTCCTTTTCACATGCTTTAAATGAGTCGGTACGTCTAACTCTCATTACTTCGAGGTTCTTTCCATTTTCAATTTTGCTATATTTAGCTTAATTTGAGAAATTTCTTTATCTTAACAGGCCAAGAGAATCTCACTACACACGACAACCACTTACTTTAGGTTGAATAGATTACTAAAGATAATTTTCTCGTTGTTATACTTCACATATCTTTGGTTCGTTAGTATCATGGATGAAGTAGAGGAATGGAAATTTTCTGATTCATATTACCTTTTGTGAGTTCTTCCACAAAAAATTAGAATACATGTGATTTTATTTTGCAACGTATCATTTGAAACTACCGACTCTTTAATAGTCGAGCATGTGGATTACATCCCACAGAAAACTCAAATTTGGGGAGACAATATCAAGTACACAATAATGGTCCAAGTACTTCTAAACCTCAAATAAATACACTGGAATCGAGTTGGTACAACTAATTGAACAAAAGACATCATTCAACCATAACCAATATTATATTCAACATTGAAATTGACCCTTTATATAATATGGACTTATCTAAAATAAAAGAATGTTCTAAAAACAAATAAATAAGCCCAATAGATGTTCAATGTAAAGACCCACATTATTTATAGTTACATACCTCAGGCATTAGTTCTCGCAGTGCATAGCCGAAACCAGAATAGACTTGGTCGCGCATGATTCAAAACCAGAACATGACACATCTGCAGTGGGTCTGGACAGGACAGGCTCGAACCTGAACCAACCGGTTTTGCTGGACCGGATTGGACCGGACTGGCTGCAATTCTCCTCTTTTCCCATAAGGTTTCTGTGAGTTGGAACGGCTGTAACGGCTCAAAACCAGAACGTTCAGGTTGTGACTCGGATGGAACGGCTCTGAGAAACTCGGAACGGTCGGGTTTCTGACTCGGTTGGAATGGCTCTGAGAATAAATGGGCTGGAACGTCGCTGGTTTGTTGTATTGGACATTTTCCTTCCTCCTTCTCCTCGGAATGCAAACGGACAGGGTTGGATTTCTTACCACGGCGGACAGGAGGACCCCAGATTTCCTTTGATTTTTTTCATTTTGAGCGGACAGATTTTTCCTCCCACGAATTGGTACATACACAATACAATCAAATCAATCCATTACTCATCATCATAGATTTAATTTAATAACAGAGCATATCAATCATCAAATAAATTCATCGTAGATCCACAAAATATGATCATAGATTCATATGCATATCAATCATCACCAATTAAATAAAAAGGAAAACCATCATCATATGGAGATCCAAACAAATCATATCATAGTAGACAACAGTTGGTTTAAAAGTTTGTAGGCATACCTTTTTACCTTTTTGTTTCAAGAACAGAAGCACAAATCCAATCCATTGAATACAGTGATTTGCGAAACTGGCGAAGAGCTGGTGCTTCCCAAGAGTGCAGTCGATGAAGAAGATGAAGAAAAAAAATCGGCTGCTCGGTTAGAGGATCGTGACTGATAACGTATTGCAGTGTAGAATATAGAGAAGATAAAGAGGCGGAGAGAAGGTTTTCATTCATCAGGATAATAGGCTTACATGAATATATTCCTTTATATACAAGTAGGAAGAAGACCCTAGACACTATATTGGGCCGCACATCCATGGGCTACAAGCCCTACAACACTATGGAAAATTATTAGTGCTCATCTACGGTTAGGTTTTGCAAACTTAACTAATGACAAATTAGAAATATATGTTTTGCGTTTAAATTAGATAATTAATATAATACTTATTAGGCGTTATCTGTAGTCTAACAAATGATTCAGTAAATCTCTAAAATGAAACAAATATACATGAAGTAGCGATAATAGTATTCAAATGTTTAGTGTAATATTGAAGTTAAAAGAAAATAAATTTATATTTTAATAGGACACTTTTCATTAATAGCAAAACCTAAAGACTATTAGGATATATTATAATTTTGTGCAGACTCAAATCTAAATCATATTAAATTACCAACGTCAAGGTTTGACAAGATATAGAGTATGGATTCAATATGAATAAATAAAATCTATTATATCAACTCTTACGGTAATGTAAAATTATATTTACAAGGTTAAGGCTTAGTGTACCAACCAGACTATCAACTTAAGAGTAATGAGAATAATAACACAGTTGATACTAATATTTGAGTAATTAAACTGGTAGTAAATTTATAATAGATGATGTTTAGAAAATTTATATATGGTATCACAGTAAAGTTAAAAATATTAGATATTAATTTGACGTGAAATATTTAGATTGACAAAATAAATAAATAAAATAATAAATAAAAACTAAAATAAAAATAAAATCTGATGATTAAATTGTTTAAAATGCTATATAATTTATGAAGTAAATTTTTTTAAGTTAAATAAGTTACAATTAAATTTAGAGATTAATTAGTCATAATAAGTTAGAACTTAATTAATCTTAATAGATTAATCTAGCACCGGAGAATAGTGAAGGTTGGGTTTTCTCTGTTCGTAGGAAGGCATTGTTGGGACTGGCCAACCTTGACAGGGCAACTGCATTCAGAGATGACCGATCATAGAAGTATGTTGTAATTTAATTTAGAAAACCCATAAATATAAGTTAACTTAGAAAGACCCGTAGGATTGTTCATTGAAGTTAGAGAAGGATATCTTATAAAATAGAAATTAGCGTAAGAAACGTAGACTTCTCTGTTTGATAGAATTTAAATCAGCATAGTTGAACCTAGAGCCACAAATTTTAGTCGTAGAAAGCCATGTAGGCTTGTGCTTTGTTTCTTGTGGTTTGCGCTTTTACAAGAGATAGGAATTCTCTATAAGGTGGGGAGTTTTTGAAGACCAGATGGATGGTTTGATTTTCGAGGACGAAAATGAATAAGGTGGGGAGAATGTAAAGACCCTCAAGCTGGTCAACACTATTAGACTAGTCAAGAGACGAATTAGCCGATAATAACTCGATTAGTTGAACACGAACGTTAATTAATAGAAACTAATCTAACAACGATCTAGATACGAAACTAGTATCGATAGATAGATCTCGAAAAGTTGGGCGGAATGGACTACTCGAACGTGTCATTTGGATGCCGGTCGGAAAAGATATCATCAGATTAGTATGAAGGGCAAAATGGTAATTTTTCTTAAACCGGCTGGGGCTACCCTTATCAAATTCAGCGGATGTTCCATAGTTTTTCCCTTGGCCTTATCATCAAAACGTGTCGAGAGAAGTCATTCTCTTTTCTTCTTCTTCTTTTTTCTTCTTTCTCTTTCCCTGTTCTTCTTCTGTTCTGTTCGATTTGAGAGTTGTGAGTTCGGTTCGAGAGAATTAATTGAAGAGGGGGAGCTTATTTAGTAGAATATGGTGATGATGTTGTGTTTTATTAAGCACGGGATACAGGAGAAGATTGAATTACTGTAAATCGAACATAGGATTTCTGAAGTTAGGGTTTGTGACGAATTGAGAGGTGATTTGGGTTGTTGTTACATGAAGAATGATTTGGTTGAGATTTAATTAAATCTCTGAAGCTGTTTGGAGGTGAAAATGAGAATTAGGGTTCGTCTTGTTCTTCCCAAATTAGAATTAAGGTTTCTCAGAAGATTGTTTAGAGGTTTGATTGATGATGAATAAGGTGGAATTACAGATGGGTTTTCCTTGAATTAGAATTTGAGGTTGAAGAATTGCTTGAAATTGTGAGTTAGGTTTTGGTTTTGAGACTGTTAATGAAACCAAGGTTTGGTTTAAAGATTAAGGAGAACTACATGGAGTAGAGATAAGTTTAGTGGCGAGTAAATACGAATCAGGTAAAGGTTGAGTAACTGTAGAGGATTATGATTTGCGTTTAAGGTAATATTTCTTCAAATGATTGAATTGAATCTCTTATTAAGTTCTATTATCAAAATTGAGGTATGTATAGAGTTAATCCTGAATTGGAGTTATGGATTTGATAGAACTGTGATGCTGATAGTTTTAAGATGTTAAATTGGTTAGAGTTGTAAGCAGTGCATGAATAATTGATAATGATGTTGTTATAACGGAGTTTCAATGGTGGTGTCTGAAAGAAGGTTGGATGATTGTTGTTGCATCTGTAAAGATTGTAATTACGAAGTTATTGTAATTAATCTTGATAGTAGTGATTGTTTGGGTGAATTGCAGGGGAATTGAATTAGATGAATGTTAGGAGATTTCAGGTTGCAGGGGATGTAAGTATAAACTGAGTTTGTGTTGAGCAGAGTTAGTGTTGTAGATTGGTGGTAGTGGTTTGGTGTTAGGTATGCATTTGAGATAAGAGAATGGATTGCACAGGATGAAATTGTAGATGGTATTGTTGAACCGGTGGAGGTTCTGTATTGCAACTGGTGATGGTGATGTTGTGTTTTGAATGTCAGTTGAAGTGAAGATCATGCATGAGATGTGTAATGGTGGTGGTGCTATTTTGGTGGTGACAGTTAATGTAAGTTGCAGGTGATATTTAGTTGGATTGACAGTGTTGTTAGAATATGAATTTAGTGATTTTGTTGAGTTAAACCTCCAAGTGAAGGCTTGCAACTGCAATGGCAGGTAAGGAGAGTTGTAATAATTGATGTACTGAATTGTTGAAGTTGATCTGGAATTATAGTTTTGTGTGTTTAATGTTGGGTGTTGTTCTTGTAATGTTGTTGAAGGGTGATGGAATTGAAGTTTGGTTAAAGCCTGAAATCAGGTTGGTGGTGTAAATGAAGTTGTATTTGATTTATGAAATTTGTTTAAGATAAATGTATTGTTATTTGAATTATAGTTAAGAGTTGTGTTGCACAATGATTGTGCCTTAGTGTTCTTTGGCCTGAGCAATGGCTCTGACCTGTGCAAGGGTTAGGCATTGTGCCTTTCAGCCTAGTTAGGTATCTGAGTCAATCTGACTGAGTCAATCCTGTGCTGACTCAGTGATCCAGATTTGTTACCTGAGTTGACTCGGTGAACCTTGACCGATTCGATTACCCTGGACTTGACCAGACCTTGGACGTTGACTGTTAATCGACCCTGTTGACTGTTAGAGACCGTTAGTAGACCCTAGTGGACCAGGCCTTGTGTAATGGGCTTGTATAGTGGACTTGGGTTTAGGATTAGTCTTTCTTAATTAGATGAATTGGACCCCTTATGGTCCGAATTAGCCTTTAGTTCCTTCTACAAAGTTGTAGATACTCTTTAGACTTATCAATTGGACAATAGATTCTACCTAATTGAATTAGTAAACCTTTAGATGTGCTAAAGATAAATAATAAATAAGTGTAGAACAATAAATGGGCTTAGAACCATTAGATAGTTCACTTAATCTATAACTAGAGATTTGTATGAAAATGTGTTATGATTCTTCTGTGAGCCTTTTGGCTAAACTCTTAGAGTTCTTGTATGATTAGCAGTTAGTCTATTAACAATGATCGATTCAAATGACGATTCAGTGGATCGTGGATCTCGAGGTAGGCGTGGCTTGTCATCAAAAGAGGTGGGAATACATTTGACTCTTTGGTAATCATTATTGTTTCTTTTACAAAAGTTTATGTTTAACAAACTCATGCATTTCTGTTTGTGCATTCTAAGCATTGTTTAAATTGTTTTACGATAATTCTGTTGATTCTATTAATCTTTCCATGGTTTGGAAAGGACCTGTGATGTTTTGTTGTCAATATGAATTGTTTGGGAAATTAGAATTTCCATCTGTATGCTTAATAGGTGTGTAAGGAATTGGTCGACATCTATTTGGAATATGATAGGCTCCTTCATTTATATCTACATGAATTCTGCTTTTATGCTTAATAGGTGTGTAAGGAATTGGTCGACACCATATAGGCTAATAGGGTGTGGAAGGAAGTGGTCGACACTCAATATTTACATTGTTTGACGAAGGAGTTTCTCCATATGCATGTTTGTTTATTTTAGTGACTTGGTCACTATTTAATGTTTCTGAAAACATGAATTGTTTTCCAAATCTTGTCTATGATTACTTAGAAGTTAAATGTTAATTATTCCCACTTTCAGTTTCAGAGACAGACCAGAGTTGCGCAGCGAAAGCTCCGAGAAGTTGACTTCTTTAGTTGGTTATAATCTGATATGTTTATTATGTTGTATATTCTATTTGTAAACCAAATGACTATTGTATATGTATCATTTGAGAGAAGATCTTGTACATATATTTCTGAGCGGGGTTAGTTTTGGGTTAAGTTTTATAGCAGATTCCTTCATCAAATTCTTAAGTATATGATTCAGATTCTTAGTGCCTCTTTAATTAGTGAATCTCTTGGATTAGTCAGCTGTTAGCTTAGGGGGCGCTACAATCATGGCTTCGGATGAAACTTTTGAGGTGTTTTCTAATGCTCGTGTCCGGATGGAGCAAAGGGAGAGCGACTTGTCCATTACGCGTGGCAGACTTAGGCTTGCAACTTCAGCGCTGTCTTCAGTTCTTTAACGGATTTTCTTATTCATAGAACGTTTTGTTTTATCCACTTCATGTATTACGCCGAATGAATGAATGTATTAATTATGTTACTTTTATGCAACATCAGCGCTCAGGGCATTCCTTTAGGAGTGTACTCATCCTATGTTATTTCATCTGTTCCACTGTCTGAATGTATTTATTATTTGGATTAATCAAGACTAGTATTTATCAAATGTATTGTGTTTTATGATTATCCCCAAAAACCTTAATAAGCTTCACGCGCGGAGCTCATCCGGCTCTGAAATTATTGGTGCACTTCATTGGGTCATGCACAGAACCTTGCCATACCCGGGACTATTGGTGCACTTCATTAGGTCATGCACAAAACCTAACCAGACTCGGGGTTATTGGTGCACTTCATTGGGTCATGCACAGAACCTAGCTAGAATCAAGGCTATTGGTGCACTTCATTGGGTCATGCACAGAACCTAGCCGGACTCAAGGCTATTGGTGCACTTCATTGGGTCATGCACAAAACCTAGACGGACTCAAGGCTATTGGTGCACTTCATTAGGTCATGCACATAACCCATCCAGATTTTGAGGCTATATTTCGACACATCATGTAAGACAAAAGTGTTTATTATTGATATTCCAGCACTTGGTGTACATTTAGGTTATCATGCATAGTAAGTTTTCAACCATTTACCATTAATAGAAGTATTGATCCGAGATCCGCTCATCCGCTTGAGGTAATAATATCCACTTTTCGTAGCCTCGTTGATCATGTAGGAGCCTTCCCAATTCGCAGCAAACTTCCCAGCTCTTGTATCTCGTTGTACGTGCGGAGCTATTTTCATGACAATGTCGTTGATACAAAAGGCCGCTCTTTTACCTTTTGATTATAGTATATCGTTGTCTTTTGCCTATACTTATCCGCAAATCGTTCAGCTCTAGCTCGGCACTCTTCCGGTGTATCGAGATGCGCGAAACGACTGATCTCATCCGGGGTAGTGAGACTGGACATGGCTACGCGTGCAGAAGGGATAGCAATCTCTGCTGGTAGTATCGCATCTTCCCCGTAAACCAAGGAATAAGGAGAGGCTCCAGTTGAACTTCTCTTGGAAATGCGATATGCCCAAAGTGCGAGGGGTAACTGCTCATGCCAACTTCTATGGTGATCATGTATTGTGCGACTTAATATCCTTAACAATGTTTTATTAGTAGCTTCCACCTGTCCATTCTCCTGGGGGTAATAGACAGTCGACGTGTGAAACTTAATGTCATATTGGTCTAGCAGCTCCTTAACCGTTTGATTGACGAATGAAGTCCCATTGTCTGATCGGATGATCATTGGTGTGCCAAATCGGCAGATGATGTATTCTTTGATGAATGCTGCAATTTTCGCCCCTGCATAGTCCCGCAGTGGGATGGATTCCACCCACTTAGAGGAATACTCGGTTGCAGTAGCGATATACTTATGTCGTCTGGATGAAGTTGGACTAATCAGTCCAATGATATCAAGCCCCCAACTGTGGAAGGGCCAGGGGGTAACAACGTTGTGCAACAGCGTATGTGGGGCGCAGATGAGTGGTCCGTGGCTCTGGCATTGCTGGCATTTCTTCACGTGCTCAGCAGTGTCAAATTCCATCGTAGGCCAATAGAATCCTCCTTCGTATAGCTGTAAGAAGAGTTTTCTCATCCCCTGGTGCTCCGCATTGTGAGTTGTGGTCATCACTACCTCCGCCTCTTCTTGTGATAGGAAGCGCAATACTGTGTTCCCATAGCTTTTTCTGTAGAGAATTCCTTCACTCATAAAGAATCGCCCTGCCTTCTTCTGGATTTTGAGCGCGTCTTGTCAGGCATTCGTGCTGGATGAAATCTATAAATGGTTGTCTCCAATCTTCTATCTCAACACTGCATATCTCTGCCTGCTGCGGAGGTGCTTGACAGTCTTCGCAATTATCCTGTACCACTGCTGCTTGAGCAGCCATATTTGGCCAATAGACCCCCATTCTTTGTAAGCGGCGATATAATGGAATTTCTCCCGTCTGTCCATAAGACTCCGTATGAACGCGGCTTAGTATCTCTTGCGCTTCTATTTTTCCCACACATCGTGATAAAGCACCTCCGGATGTTCGATAATAAAGCGCTCCTCGTACTATGACGAATTGCTTCAGCACTTTAACGGGCAATAATTGATCGTCTGCCTCTCTGGTCATATCCTCAATATACGTTGTCCTCCAATCGTCCTTCTGTTCGAATGTCGCGTCTTCTTTCCATGTGCTAGGTAATGTCCTTATTTTCACCACTATTGTTCCTTCGTCCGCCTCATTTAATTGTAGCTTTTCCGCTAAGGTAGCTAACGCGTCCGCGTGTTTATTAGTAGACCTCCCAGTATGCTCAATAACAGTACTTCCCCTTTTTGCTATCAATTCTTGGGCCTCCGCTCGGTAAGGAGCTAAGTGTGCTTCTTTTACTTGGAAGTCGCTTGATACTTGATTCGTGACTAACTTTGTGTCTCCTTTGATATCTATTGCTCCTAGATTGAGCTCCTCTGCCATGCGCAATCCTAAAATCAACGCTTCGTATTCTGCCGCATTATTGCTACACTCAAAATCTTAGCGAATGATAACAATTATCTTTTGGGGGTTTCAAACACTATCCCTGCTCCACCATAAGAGTCATATGATGATCCGTCGAAAAACATTGACCAACGTTCTTCCTCTTCGACTTCTGCAACTTCTCCAGGTATCTCATCACTTATTTCCGTCATGTCCGTACCTGGGAATGCGGCCAACAAGTCCGCGAATGCTTGCCCACGTACTCCTTTAGACCGCTGATACTTTAGCTCAAACTCAGATAGTTGTAGCAACCAGCGGGCTGTTCTGCCGGATAAGACTGGTTTTGTGGCTAAATAGGCGATTGGATTAGCGGTTGCTACCACTATAGTTTCATGGGCGAGCAAATAAGATCGTAATTTTTGCGTGCATATATGAGTGTTAAGCATGCTTTCTCCGCTTTCGATTACCTGAACTCCGCATCTCTAAACCCCCTGCTGATATAGTGGATCAGACACAGCTGATCATTGCCAAGGTCTTGAGCCAGTAATGCTCTGATTGCCACGCTGGTGAATGTTGTGTATAGGTAAAGGGGTTCACCTTTGACGGGTGGTCGCAAGACTCATGCACTGATTAGACATTCTTTAAGCTTCTGAAAGGCTCGCTCTTGATCGTCCCCCCATTCGTACAGTTTATTCTTTTTTAACAGGGGTGAGAATGCAGACAACAGTTGTGCCAATCCGGGGATGAACCTTCGGACATAGGATACTCTTCCTATGAAAGTTTGAAATTCTTTCACGTTTGTAGGTGATCTCATGGTGGTTATCGCTTCAACCTTGTCTGGATCGATCTGTATCCCTTTGTCTGTGACAACGAATCCCAAGAATTTTCCTGAAGTAACTCCAAAAGCGCATTTGAGAGGATTCATCTTCAAGTGATACTTTATGCATCTGTTAAAGACGCGCCTTAAGTGATCCAGATGATCTTATCGCGCTCTTGATTTTACCACGACATCATCTATGTTGACCTCCATTACTTGATGCATCATATCGTGGAAGATAGCTATTATTGCCCGCTGATAAGTCGCGCCTGCGTTTTTTAATCCAAATGGCATCACAACATAATAAAAGTTTTCATATGGCGTCTGGAAAGTTGTCTTATGAGCATCCTTCGCTGCCATCCTCACTTGGTTGTATCCGCTAAACCCGTCCATGAAAGAAAACATACCATATCCGCACGTATTATTCACCATTACGTCTATATTTGGTACCGGGAAATCATTTTTAGGGCACGCGTGATTCAGATCTCGATAATCTACACAGCATCGGACTTTTCCATTCTTCTTTGCTACCGGTACGATGTTATCCAGCCATACGGGGTGTTGGATTGGCTTAATGAACTTAGCTTTTCGCAGCTTCTCCACCTCCTCCTTGATAGCCAAATCGATTTTTTCTGGAAAATTACGACTTCGTTGTTTAACTGGTTTGTACTCGGGTGAGACGTTGAGGTTATATGCGATCATACTGCTATCCAGGCTAGGCATTTCATCATATGTGAAAGCAAACACGTCATGGTACTCCCGAAGCAGCTTAATCATCCGTGACCTTTCCTTTTCTTCCAAATGTTTACTGATGCGTATGAAGCGAGGTTTGTCTTCCGAGCCAAGATTTATTTCTTCTAGCCCATCAATAGTTGGATTGACTTTTATCTTTTCCTCAGACAAGCTTTTTATTATTTCTTCTTCTGAGATAGGGACTTCTACCTCCTCCTGTGGATCTTCAATTATTGGGGTCGCCTCCGCCATTTCCTCATCTGCTGATGACATAGCACAATCGTGTTGACAATGGGAGGCTTCCCCGGCTAATTGCTATAAGCGGTAAACATGTCCTCCTTCCGGACGCGAGAAGCGTTTGAACTGGATGTTCTTTGTTTCCGCTATAGCTCTCTTACTTCCTGTGGCAGGTCCCATCCGTGATGGACTGAATACCGACTTAGCCTTCCCCTTCACTTGCTCTTCCGGATGAAGATTTTCCCACTTCGGGAGTGGTGTGAGATGCTCCGACGGTTCTCCTTGGTCTAGGACAGGTTGTGTGTAGAAAACTGCATCAACTATGTAAGCTTCTTCCGGTCCGAATGTGTTGTTTGTAGCTGGGATCCGGAATTGTTTTCCTCTAATATTAGTCTTAACACATTGGTGATACGTCGATGCTACTACCTTGTGGTTCAGGAGCCATCCTCTCCCTAGTAGTACATGAAACATAGTGTCATCCTCAAGTACATAAAAGGGGGTAAGTGCCCTAATGGGTCCGATCTTCATCATCAGGTGTACTATCCCGATCGCCGTCTGGGTCTGTCCTCAAAATCCTCTTACAGTTGTCGCGCACATCTTAATTGTTGTTCTCGACACCCCTAAGGATTCCAGTGTGTGTAATGAAATTAGGTTGAGGGAAGTTCCGTCGTCTATGAAAGCTCGCTTGAGGGGTTGTTTGTTAATAAACGATGTCAGATATAAGGGGCGAATGTGCTCTCCTGGGTAGCAAATATCTTCATCCATAAAGGTGATAGCTTCTTTAGGTATAGGGTTGTATGCCTTTCCGGATTCAATCGCGGTGATAGCTTTGGATGCTTCTCGGACTTGATTTTCACTAAAACCCAAAGAATCGAAGAATTGTTGAGCCAAAACAGTCTGAGCGAACTTACTAGCAATTACATTCGTATCCGGAAAGATTGATGTTTCAGCAACCTCACAGACTTCTTCTTCTTCCGCGTCTTTCCAAGGTCTCCATGCTTCTCCCTCAGTAGGTTCATGTGAAATCATCATAACTTGATGCCGAGGAAGTGGATCGCTCTTGATGTTCTGCTCTCCTATCTCCAGCTCGCCTCTAGCTCGCTTTCTTTGCACGATGTACCGAAGGGAATAGCATTCCACAGTCGGATGGTGAACTCTTCTGTGGTAATGGCAATACCGCTCGTGTGTCTTATCCGCCGCGGTAGGTTCTGCTGATACGGGCGGGAGAGTTTCTTCCTTGTTCGACACCCATTGTTCCAAAAGTCCTACTATCTGTTCTTTACTGCACGGTAATGGTGGTGGCGGGTTAGGCCTTCCTCCATCCGTTATTCCTCCCCTTTTTCCGGACTGTCCTCCACGATATGATCCAAAAGCAGCTCCGCTTTTTCCTCTTTCGCTTCCTTGATCATTGAAAGCTGGTGTAGACGCGGCGTTAACAGAATGTTGTTGCTAAGTGTCCGCTCACTCCAGAATTCATAACGTCCGCACATTCCGATATTCGGGCCGCAGCTTCTTCGACTTCCACAAAGGTTTGAAATTTGAAATTCGTCAAATTCAAGCGGAAAACAACGTCCGTTCCTCTGATGCATATTTCCACCAAGCGCTCCTCTGGGATATCCTCATGACATTCTAACGTAAATTCTCGGAATCGAGTGATATATTTGCCAATCTCTTCTCCTACCCGCTGGGTGCACCTTCCTAGGTCTATTGTCATGACCCTTTTCTGGGATGAATAAAATTTCTTCAAGAAAAGTTGTACCATAGCGGGCCATGAGCTAATACTTCCGGGTTTCAAGTTATCGTACTAGGTAAAAGCATTGTCTGTTAACGACTTTGGGAATTCCCGCATGCAAAGGCTTTCGTCCTGCGCGTAAGCATTCATATCCGAAAGGAAACGACTCATATGCTCTCGCGCGTTCCCCTTTACTCCGTATGTTTTAAACTTTGGCGATGTGTAATCCTCCGGATACAAGTAGTCAGCGACTTCTACGGAATATGGTGGTTCCAGCGAGTCGTAGGCATCATGTTTTATCACTTGATAGTTAGTCTCCAGATATTTCGCAATCGCGTCCTCCGTCATGCCCGTGATGGTATTCTTAGCACTGACTGTTCTAGGGGTTACTATGTTTTGCTCCCTCGCTCGCTTTAGGATCCCGCGCAGTTCTTACTGCCTTTTGATAGATGCGTCTAACTCATCTTGCATTTCAGACATTTCTTGCTCGCTTATTTCAGCCATAGCTTTTTCTTTAGGAATCTTTCCTTTCTTTTGGGACGCTCATGCACTCTGAGATGCTCCTGCTTCTTGCACAATGGGTGTAACCACTGCGCGGAAACGTATCTCATCATCACTCTCTCTGTGCACATCTTCTACGGAAACGTGGTCCGGATTTGGGAGTGCTCCGCCCACTGGTACTTCCTAGCTCGCACTTGGGAGTATCATGCTGGAAAAGAAGCTAAGAACCTCCCACTGTGGTCGCAATGTTGATAGGGTAAAACGTGGGAAGGAGGAACTAGCCCTAATCACAGAAAGTACTTCCAAGGAGTTGAGAGGTTTATGGAAGTAATGGTGAGTTAATGATATCTCAATAAGTGTGCCCTCTTTCCCCTTTTATGATGACCATCTTATGAATAATGCTCATAAGATTAACATATTACTAAACTACCATTTCCCTTTCTTAAGTTAATACAAAACCCTAAAAGGATTTCTTCTTGGGCTGAAGCCCAACCACCTTAATGTGGCCTTGGATGAACTAAAACTATCCCATCCTAGTGGGTTAGGCCTAGTCCCCGAGTCTCTCCATCTTAAAAGGGACCCTTGATAGGCTAAGGGGCCATCTATTTTAGGATTGGTTATTTTCATGTATCAACACATAGTAATCTCATCAAAATTCCGTTCTGTTTCAAATGTTCAGGGTGGATAAATACAACCAGACAAAATCTCGATCTTTACCTAGTTTACTTGCAACCACAACTCAAATATGGGATGACCATACGGAAACTATAATATTTTGATAGAATGAGAACAGAGGGTAGAAGTTTAACAGGCCCATAGGAAAAATGTTTACTAATACAAGCAGTAATTAGTAATTACCATCGTATACAGAGACTCTACACCATCTTTACATCATCTGCATAGAGAGGACACAGATAGGTGTTATCCTGACATACCTATAAGCATCAATTCATGGACCAACCAACAGACTAAAGAAAAACAACCAAGTCAAAATTCTGAAGTTCTTGTTTATTACAAGTGAAAGTCGTAATCGTAGAAATAAAACAAGAAAAAGAGTAAAAATACGAAAGAAGAGAAGAGAGAAATTCAATCAAGACATCGAAACTGAATCTGAAACTCAAGTTTAATACTCCTACCTGTTTGGCTGGGCAAATCGAAACAGCCAAAATGATAATAACGTTGAGATTGCATCCAGGTCAAAGAGATTTCTTTCGAAAGAACCATGACCAGGGGTGATTATCTCTACCTAATTTGGGAAGGAGAACAAAGCAGACCAGATGCATCTGATCCAACAACTGAAAGATCGCAAACAGTACAGAGCTGGCCATCCTGGGCAGGCACAAACCGTGAACAACAATATGGGCATGCAACATCTTTCTGTCCGCGGTAAATCGGCACATAAGTTGCCCCACAAACCACAAATGGGTTCCTAAAGTCGTAGTTCAGCTGGGTCTCATCCTTTGGATTCCTCTCAGCAGCTTGCAAAACTTGTCGGGCTGTCTTCGCTTGATTCTCCACTGTTGGGTTGGTCTCCAAAAACCGCCTGGCGAAGTTGGCTGCAGTGTTAAAATTCTTTCCCTTGTAGCAAACAGTCATTGCATTCAGCAAAGCAAGTCTGAGATGAGGCGTCTTAAGATTGCAGTGAGTGAAATAAGCAGCTAGCTCCTGCTGGCGTATAGGATTGTCTTTAGTTTCCCTCCTCTTAAGCTCCATCTGACACCCCAACACGTATTCCTTGGTTATAATGATCAACTCCTTGACTTCATCAACTTCCCTCCTCGACTCCACAACAATCAAAGGGATGGTGTGCAGGATACCAAGGAAGAGCTTTAGAGCATCCGTAAACTTTCCGTTTGTGGTCAACTTGTAACCAGCCTGAAGCCGTTCCTCTAAATCAGCAAATTTGAACACGAGAGCGGGTGGCCCCCTAACATTAGGACTAGCAGACTCGCTCCACCCTCTTTCTACAGCCAACGCGATAACAGGAGACGAAGCAAAAGCACGGACATACGTGTGGCTTCCACTATGCAGATCAATAAACATGGATTTTAAAGGAGCAAAGTTCTTTATACCCAGTTGTCGGCTCAGCAAGCGCATTGCAGTATCAAAATTACCAGCTGCAGCATGCTCACCAGCAAGAGATGATTTTTGGACCCATATCTGGCTCACAGGCATACCAGGGGTTGGGCAGACAAATGCAGCAGTGCGACTGCCGAGAGGCTTTGGAGTATCAAGCTCAGGTGGGAGCTCAAGGTCCTCTAGATCCCATCCTCCCTCCTCGTCATTACCTTCATTTGTCACCCCATCTTCGTCCACCGCTTCAACATCCCCGTTCTGCATAGGATGATCAGGATCAACAATATCCAAGTCCGTACCCCAATCACCATCAACTGCATCTTCCTCTTCCTCTTCTACTCTGCCCACACCCTCGAAAATGCCTTTCATAACCCTCAACAAGGGCCAATCTCCACCACACATGATGGGATTGGGAGGCATCAGAAGTGAGGACATTTTTCCCTCCGGCAAAGTGGGAACATTATCTTCCAATTCTGCAGCCAACCGCTCAGCAACATCTTGCAGCCCATGAACAGAAGCTGTAATGTAAGCAAGAGGGAATTGGCCAGCATTTTCCAAGATCTTTACCCGCTCGCGAATATCACCCAGGTAGAGGGCATTATGGAACTGGCCCATCACATCATTCTTGACTTCGGCGATTTTAAGCATTTTAGACAGTTTATCAATATTACCTGTGATGAGATAGAGGAAAGATAGCCTTTCAAAGTTCTTTGTCCTCTGATATGCATATTCCACAATGCCAGCATTACCCTGGCGAAGAGCTTCTACACCCAACTTATACCAGTGGTCTTTCTCATCAATCTCCTTTGCTGAAGCAACTGCTACCTGGATATTACCACTTTCTAGTGCCAGGTTAAAGCGGGTTTTTTCATCTTTCACAAAATGAAGTGCAACTTCAGGGAAACCTTTTTGCTGTAGATAGGATATCATTGCCTGTCCACAGAGCTGCGAATTTCTGATCATGTTCATAACCGTGTCGTAATTTTTCTTGAGAAGGGCGAGTTTGAAGACATACTCTGTGGGATCAATAGCAATAGCACGGCTTTTTCCATCTCGATCCAAGCAATGAATGATATTTCCAGTAACCTTTGTCATATAAATTGGGACATCAAGAGTCCTGATGATTCCACTATCACCGTTCGGAAGGCAATACTTGATATGGTTCAATGTGGTGTAAATGAAAACGCCGTTGTCATCCCACGCACCACTCTTTACACGGATTGTCTCATGAAGGGTGCACCGATGCACAAGCTTCTTACTTGCTATAATGATAGCATGTTTGCTTAGCAAGGCAACAGTGTCCAAGTCATTTGACCATATTACATACTTAACAAAAGGGGTCTGAAGATCTCCAAGAACTAGCCTCTGCTGGAGGTCAAAGATCACCACTCTATCCTCTGATCTGCACAATAAATTCCCGGTTCCAGCATAAAATATCGCATCAGCGGCTACAGGAAGAGCACTCTTCTTCACGATTTCATTTTTAAGGTTTTTTACCAAAACTTGGTTGTTGCTCTTATCCAGAACCGCAAACCTGTTTCGGGCCACAAATATGGCTGATCCTCCAAGTCCTCTTTTTGCCTCTTGAACAGTATCACCTCTACCCAAGCTGTCTTTGGGCACTGTATAAAGTTCATATGAACCTCCATCCACGTCCGAACAGATTAATATGGCATTTTCAGTAGGACTATACGACATAGTTCTCGGTCCCTGATTCAACACATTTGAACCAGGCCTTCTAATGGGGATTACTTGTGCGTCTTTCTGAGATGAGAACTCGTACAAGCGCAAAAAACGATCTTTGACATAGAATAGAGTATCGCCACTCACAGAAAAAGCAGGGCGCTCTCTTTCCAACTTAAAAACAATCATACCACTATCATGACCAGCGGCCATAAGGTTCATCTCAGGATGCAATGCAAGTATCCAGAACCGATCATGCTCTCTGCGGAATGTCTGAACCCCAGTGCGCTTCGTAACATCCCACACACGGATACTTTTGTCTTCTGAGTTGGACACAATAATGTCCTGCCTAGCGTGGAACATAACACATGAGACATTATTCATGTGTCCTCTTAATGTATCCACTTCCCAAGCCTTTGTATCTGAAAATAAAATTGCTAGGAGACGTAAGTGTTCATTTCAAACCAAGAACATTATACATAGAAGAAAAAAAATCATACAAATCATACTGCAGATACAGATAATAGCAGCAAAAAAAAGAGGTAATCAGAAGATATACCGTTCATTCTCCATAGTTTCACTTGACGATCATCTGCCCCTGAAACGATAAGAGGCAAGCTAGGATGAAACGAGGCCCAGTTGACACCCCGATCATGACCTTCCAAGACATACTTGACAATGGCATCAACTCCACCAAATAAATCAGTGTTCATCTGACTTAACCTTAAGATGTCATCTGCAGGGGACACTGTCTTTTTCTTTAATGCACCAATATCCCAAACACGAACTGTCTGATCCAAGGAAGCCGAAACAACAAGATCCTCTTTAGGATGGAAGGATGCACACATGACATAGTGGTTATGCCCAGTCAACACAGAAACACAAGTCCGAGACTGCCAATTCCAAATTCTGATAGTCTGGTCATCACTTGCACTAACGATCCATGGGTTCTCATTGTGAAATTGAACTGTACGAATGTAATCAAGATGTCCAAGAAGGGTGAACAAACACCGATGCATTTTGTAATTCCACACTTTGATCTTGTAATCATCCCCTGCAAAAGAACGTCTTTTACCAGATTAACAAAAACTGCCATGGAGATGGCTTCATCAAATAAATGAGATTCTGGTAACATTGTAAACATGTAAACGCAATAACCAATCACTAGATGATTCGAGTGGTTTTGCATCGCATCCGTCATTCATGTGACTATAAGCAGAAAAAAAGTTGGATAAACAGGAAACAGAAGATGACTAAATAGTCATCAAAACAGATTATCAGACATTATTTTTATTGTCTGGATCTGATAAAGGATATAAATAGCCTAAAGATATTCAAACACAAATCTATCCAATTTAATACTTGGAAACTAAATAACATTATACCCAGCATAGAAATTCATACCTCCCGAGACGAACAATGGCTGAGACTTGTGGAAATGAACTCCTCTGACAGGTCCATCATGTTCATCAAATCTATCAATAAGAGTACCCATCCTGTAATCCCAAAGCTGGATAACACCACTGTGAAGACTGGCAAGGATCCATGGTCTCTTGCTATGAAAACTCAAACCCTTGACCCGATTACTCTTTGTTTCAAATTTCGTCAACATCGTTTTCCAATCAAGTCTCAAATCCTAATTGCCAAAGAACTGCATCAAACACAAAATAGTTTAATTTTAACTCTCACTACCAAATAAAATAGCCCTTCGCCCTAACATAAGTACGTATATGGAGTTTCCAAAATCATAACGATTTCCATTAAATTTATTGGGAGTGGACCAACTCAAGAACAATAGATAGCCAATAAACTCATACAGACATAACAATAACATACAACATTTGTGCTTGACTACTCGAATTCAAAGAACTATATGCTTCCGCCAATAGAGTTTTTCTCAAACAATGTTTGGCGTAAACTTTCTTCAATTGAAAAAATAATCAACAAAAAACATAAATCAGTGTCTGTAACTCTACTACGTACAGGCTCATAACAAATTGACATGATAATTCAATCAAGAATCAACAAACTCATCAATAAAGTTATCTCGGCTAGTGAACTCCTATAGACATCAATGCTACACTCTCCACGATATAAGCTAACGGGCACCTCTATTCTAGCTGGATCACATTTAGGCTTGAGGATATTGCCCAACTATCAGTTTATATGATCAATTGAAACGAATTAATTAACAAAAACCCGATTTCTGAATCAATAAAATAGACCTAATCCACAGATAATTTTACGAATCGACAGTTTGAAAGAAGATCTAGAGAGAGAAAGAAACAATTACCTTAGATCTGAGAAGGAGAATAGTAGATCAAGCAAATACTATCATTGTCTGTACAATCACATTAGGTTGGTGAAGTGAAGGGTTTTAAGATAATGGTAATCAGTTTCTGCAGATCCAGAATCTGGTCTGAAAAAGAGTGTTTAATTGTGGTTTTTAAGAGAGTAGAGAGAAAGAGAGAAGTGATTAGCGTTAACGAGGGTCGAGGGCAATATGATTGGGTGTTTTGTTTTCTGATGGTGAGATATGCGGTATATATCAATCTCTCTCAAGTAGGGGTGAGTGTGGTCCGGATTGGCCTAGTCATTTGCATTGATTGGGTGATTTTATTTATCTTTTATAATTATAATTTTTTAATATTTAATTTTTGTGATGGTTGAAAACTGAAATGTTACAGCCATGGTGATGGACCAGATCCAGATCCAGATTTAGATTTAGTATCATCTAACGGTATATATCTTTATTAGCTATTACCATCTTGGTTCTATTCAAGATCTAATTGACCAATGGATATTGTCAAGTAGGGGTGAGTGTGGTCCCTGGAGTGAATGATTGGTATCCTTTTTATTTGTTGTTTTATCCTCAAAAGGATGTTAAATTTGCATCCAATCTAATACATTGAAAGGGATTACAAACATTTAGGTGCAACGTAATGTGTTCCTATCTTATGTAGCTTGAACGCATCCAATAGTGCACTCATGGATTTTTATTTATCAATATTTTTATAATTATAATTTTTTAATATTTAATTAATTTGTCATGGTATGATAAGGAATAGGATTGTGTTTGTAAAAAACAAACTTACAATAAGTTAGATTTAACTTACCAATCTTAGGAGTTCTTGTTTTAAGTGTTCTACGGTTTTTAGAAATCATTGAAAGTCCGGTCGGAATTAACTCTAGAGACAATGGAGACTAAATTGCAATGGAGATGGTGAATTTCGTTACAACAAGAAATCATCGAATGACAACGGCGAGATATTTTGGGGAAGTCAATATCCACGTGTAAAAATGGTACCCTATGAAACAAGAAATTAGCACTCGGAAAATTAGGTGTAACTCAAATTATGATCTTCATGCATAAGTTAGTTGGAAGCCTAGTAGAATGACAATGCCTACCCTGTGAAACAAGAAATTAGCACTCTTAGGTGTACCTTCATGCCTAGTAGAATAGTTGTGGAGACGCTTCAAGAGATCGACTGCATCCTCACTGAGCTCCCCCAAAGTGGAGAAGGCAAGCACACCAAAACCATATCCGTGACTCGCACACTGGTCAAAATACTTGGTACGCTTACGAACAACAGCCTGATCCACAGCAAGGCCTGGGCGAAACAACTGTGACATTTAAACAACTGTCCCCGCCACTATCCCAATTATAGATCAAGATGTCTGCAGGCCTTAAGTCGCCACCATTGCTAGACATAAGACCCAACTGAACTTTTTTTCTAGCTGGGACACCGACACGGAAACATATATCTGCAATATTGTCACGTACAAAGTCGTGTCAGAATTTAACACCAACCTCATGAGAGCAATGAAGTGCATGATCGCCGAAAACGTCCATTTCCTTACCACAGCTGGAGCATAAGTCACCTACAGCAAACAGAGGAATGCCAAGCCTATAACATAAGATAGCACTAAACTGACGAGGTCCAATCTTTTGGTTAAGTCCTTCGATGGGAATCGCCAAGAGATAATCTTGATCATGTTGGAGTTCATTACATAGCAAAAGTACTTTGTCCCGCAAGGTGAGAGAGTGCACGGAGGGAATATTCTTCATTATTGCATCGAAGTAAGTGACTGCCAGAGAATGCATAGGGGGGGGGGCAGTGCTATCGATACTCAATACTGAAGAATCAAGGCCACATACACGATTGTAACAGTCTAAAGCATGTTGTAAACTCGGACTATGGGAGGAGATACCTGAATTGCGCAAAAACAAACCTACAAAAATAATTTGAATAATAATCGATCAGGAAAAAAAATTGACTTGAATTTTCCTCTCAAACTCAAGTCCTAAAGTTCGACGGGAAAAAATAATGAAGAGATGAATTGACTATATAGTGGACTACTAAGTGTATTAAACTACTCCACATTAAAATAAAATAAAATATATATATAAATATCATTAACATAACGAATGCGGATGTCCAACGGATTTTTAAAACTGCACCCGCAAATGACATTGTCATTTCTTCCATTGGTGAAGAGTTTAGGCAGTCATCCGTAAAACTACGGTTTGGCCGGATGGATTTTGGGCTCATCGCTCACCCCTACTTTGAATGATGAAATTTGGCACGTGTGTCAAAATGAGTCTGGGAAAAAACTAAGTTGTGGACTAAAACATGCACCATAAACTAAGATATGTCATGTGATCCGAAATAAGGCCATGAACTAAAACATGCCTTGTGACCACACATCTGCTCCATAATCAATAATGTATTTATTTCTGACTCAAAGTCTTCTTTACTGCTTGTCAAACATAAATGGACCGCATGGACTACGATATGTCTCATAGGCTTACAACCCAATTTGCAGCTAGTGGAGAAGGCTCATCAAATTTTTTAGAGGATTATACTGAAAGTTGTGGATTACGCAAAGCGCAGAGTGATCAAAAAGCGTATCAAATTAAGCGTATCCCATATTTTGTTAATCAATCAAACCAAGTCGGAACCAAATATATAACTAGGTTGTAAAGTCTGGAATCGGCCCTTCATAGGCTCTGTTGGCTAGAATTTACAACTACATCTAGATAATTTGTCTTGATTTTATGAGATTTGATTCTCAACGTATTTTCGGTTAGCGATTTGTATTAGGAAAAGAAACAATAAATCGGTTTTTTTAGATGCGTCAACAATCTCTACTTTCTTATGATTAATCTTGGAGTTCTAGTATATTTTATCTTGCAATATGATTATTGTCAGGTAAGCTTTGATATTGTGAGTATAGTAATTTCAGTTTTTTGTTTAGTGATTCTGATTGAGTGAAAAATTTACCCATCTTTTTCAATTATTGTTTTGACAAGTGTCGATTAATTCCTTTCATCGACCTTTTATATCTGTCGCTCAATTTGTGATTTCAACATAAACAAAATTGAAATTTTAATATCTTTGATCTATTTATCCTTCTTATTATATCTAATATATGGTGTGTTTTTTTTCTTTCCCTGAGGGTAACTTGTTACTATTATACCTAAGCTTGTTTTCTCAACTTACTCGGTGGAATGATGAGGGTACCGAGTACACCACAATCGTTTTGTATCAACCTATTATGGACACACCTTGTGTAATCTTATAGAAGCAATAACTGACAAAAATTATTTCAACAAGGTATAACTTGGTATGTAGTCTTAGTTCGTGACCGAACAAACTATATGATCGTACCAAGTTTGATTAACGTACAAGTGCTATTACTTAATTATATCTATGACAATAATTATAGCTCGAAAAGTAAAGTAATGACACAACGCACAAGATTTTGTTAACGAGGAAAACTGCTTGGCATAAAAACCCTAGGACCTAGTCCAGTTTCGGGTATTCTCAATTAAGTTGTTATACAAATTGACTACTGCAACTTCATATAGTTGAGACCAAGTAAACTACTCCTAGTTACACAATCCTTTCGGTATCTTTTCTCTTACAATCAATGTAATACCCCGATATTCAGCAGTGGTTGGTCGAATGGAATATAAGTAATGGTTTGTCCTTTCCTAACATCGAGGACTGATGGTTTCACTTGACTGGGTTGTGGGAAAAACATCTCAGTGAAACGTGCTCGGCCGAGAGTAGTTACAGGATGGGTGACCTCTCGGGAAGGTGCTGCTGGATAACCACAGTAGTGCCGTTAAAAATCTCATACTGCTGGATAACCGCAGTGGGTAAGTGATAACAATATCGGCATTAGTTGGGATACAACTAGGGACGGGTCGCTTGTGCTCGGATGGGAGAGTATGCTAGGCCTTTGAGCTAGATTAAAAAGCGGGGTCTAACAACCACACCCGATATTTCGCTTAGCAATCTGTATGGACTAACCCAACATACTTTCAAGAGAATCAACTAGACAGTCAGACTCAATCTAAAGAAAAGTATATCAAAGAGTTATATCTCTATTTCTCAATTTATTCTGCAATCAAACAAATAGGAATTTGCGAGCCCGATTGAATATAAGAAATAACTTGGATGATATCAAAAACCAATATCCAAGTGTCAATCAATATAATCAACAACCAAAGGTTGGATTCACAATTGATTGAACTTACGCACAACCTGTGATATTTCAATTATATAGAAAATACAATGCGGAAAAGAAATAACACAGACACCAGAAGTTTTGGTAACGAGGAAACCGCAAATGCAGAAAACCGCCGGGACCTAGTCCATATTTTAACACCACATTGTATTAATCCGCTACAGACACTAGCCTACTCCAAGTTAACTTCGGATTGGAATGTAGCTGAGCCCTAACTAATCTCACACTGATCAAGGTACTGTCACGTTCCTTACGCCTCTAGAACCACGCCGGATTCTGCGCACTTGATTCCCTTAGCTGATCTCACCCATAAACTAAGAGTTGCTATGACCCAAAGTCGGGGACTTGATAAACTAATCTGTCTCACACAGAAAAGTCTATTGAATAGATAAATCTATCTCCCACAGATATACCTATGAGTTTTGTTCCGTCTTTTGATAAATCAAGGTGAACAGGAACCAATTGATATACCGGATCTATATTCCCGAAGAACATCCTAGAAATATCAATCAGCTCACAATAATCTTAATTGTATGGTAGCGAAACAAGATATTTTGGAATCACAAATGATGAGACGAAGATGTTTGTGACTACTTTTTATCTTGCCTATCGGAGATTAAATCTCGAGCAAAACTTAGAGAAGATAGTACTCAATCACGATAGAAAACAACAAGATCAGAACGCACAACTACATAGAAAATAGTTGGGTATGATTTCACAATCCCAATGAAGTCTTTAAGTCGTTAAACTTCGGGTTTTAGAAAAACCTTAGGTTAAAGGAAAATCGACTCTAGTCGCAACTAATATCACAGGAGGTGTAGGGATTAGGTTTCCCAGTTGCTAGAGTTCTCCTTTATATAGTCTTCAAATCATGGTTTGCAATCAATGTTACCATGGTAACAAAGCATTCAATATTCACCGTTAGATGAAAACCTGATTAGACTCAAGCTAATATCTTTCAACCGTTAGAATTAACTTAGATTGTTACACACAAATGAAAAGTGACTTCATTTAGATATGAGTAACCGTACATAAACGTGCACACCTTTGTTGGCTTAACAATAATTAACCGAAGTTAGCCATATGAACACTTTCATATTAACCTTATTCATCTTAACCATAACTAGTTCAAATGACTCAAATGAAACTAGTTATAGAGTTGTTCAATTGTTTATATTCTCATACAAGTATACAAGACACAATTGAAGCAAAATAGATTTTGATTGACTCGAATCAATTCATGAAGATTATATCTAGCCACGGTTTGCAAAAGATTGCATTCCTTATTATATAAATGTATTAGTTCATGAACAAATCGATTTTAGAACATAGCCCACTCAAGTATGCAAACAGATACGCATACTTAAGTAGCTGGACTTGGACTGTGTTCGCCATTATGCAAACGGTTACGCATATTGTCGTACACTTCCAAGTTTCAGTTGAATCCAGTAGGCGTACTGGTACGCATACTATAGTACCCGGACTTCAACTGACTTCGCCAGTACGCGTACATGTACGCATACTCTATCTCCCGGACTTTACTTGACCTCGCTAGTACGCATACGGGTATGCAAACTACATTCCGGTCTTGGATCAACACATATGCAAGTACGCATACTGTGCTTGTAATCCAATTATGGTTAAGTGTTCTAAACTCCCATTTCAATCATTGAAACATTCTTAGAAGACGGGAATAGCTTTCTCACATAAACTATTAGCTTCAAAGCAATTTTCAAGTGATCGAATGATCAATACGAAACATTCCGAGTCTACATCAAATGACTGTCTCACACAAATCATGTAAGATGTTACCAGGCGATTTTCACATGATCATCTTTTGACTTTCGTCAAGTATATAAGATGAACTTGGTTAAAGAGAAAGCTTTCCAACACATATTTCGAGAAATATGTAAGCGAGTTAAACTCAGCTCGAATATCAAATGTGTATAATCAAAGTCTATATAGCTATACGACTTTTATTTCAAATAGGAGATAGAGTAGATAGACTTTTGAGTGGTAGATGAGTTCAAGTCTCCACATACCTTTTGTTGATGAAGTTCCACAAGCTCCCCTTAGTAGTTCTTCATCTTTAATCGATGAATGTCGTGAAGTCTAATGTTCAACTACACTTTCTATCCTAATCCGAGACTTAGCTATATGTAGACTAGAAATCAAGACTTATAGTTTTGGCAACTAAACTTGACAACAAGCTTGAGATAGCAACGCTTGCGAGTTCGACCGAGCAGTGCTCTAACACTAGATACTGGTCTCACAAGAGGCAAGCAATGTCTACATTATACCGAGGCCTTTTCAGCACAATTGGCTCCAGAATTGGCAGAAAAATCTGTAGTTAAACGTGCTCGGGTGGGAGAAATCCATGGATGGGTGATCTCCCGGGAAGTTGCTGCGGGATGACCGCAGCGATGCACGTTAAATATAACACCCCGATTTTCGGGCTCGGATCCTGCCCGGATCCCATGCCCTAAAACCCGAAGTGCTACTTCGATACCATAGCCGAAGCCCGGCTACTAAGCCCAAGCTCATTAAACAATTTATTTGGGCCTATTTAATTTAATTATATTTATGTTCATGTTACCATTTCTATTGCAAATGGAATACTTAGAAAATTATTTAGGAAAATCTAACCGTTGATTTAACCTAATTTTAAAGCCACCGGAAACAAAAACATATTTTAATTTTCACATAAAAATATTAACACCGTTCAAGTCTTAAAATTTAATTAATAAGTAACTATTTCAACACCAAATTGTAAGACTGAAAACAGACCTAGGCAGATTCCTAGAATTTTACCGGATTCATACGAGTTCCAAAATTTATGATAATTATATGGATATAATACTGATTGAAATTATTATTATATGTCAATTTTCCATAATTTTTAGATTAAGTTTAATTTCCTAAGACCACGGTCAAACATGTAATTGACTAGCATTGCAGAAATTCAAAACTCTGACAGTTTGTTTTAAACAATTCACATCAAATAATATACAACTCACAATTGAACAAGGCTTATCATTTTATAAAGATAAAAGATAGATATGGATTTTATCAGAAGACACTAAGGTCTAAAAACTAATGTATCATAGTTCTAAAATAGGATGTTTATGAGACATTTAAAACTGTCGGATATTTTCTAGATTCAACACCGGGGCAAAGAATTATTTTAAAAATATTTTCACAACTCATCAAATTATAAAATTTACACCAAGTGTTACTGAAGAAGTTTTACTTGTATTGCAAAAAGAATCATACCCATAACTATTAACAATTAAAATATATTTACAGTCAACTCAACGTTATACAAGATTTTACAGCTTTAAAAACTAAGATTAATTACATCTTAAAAATAGGATTTTAAGCATAAACGACAACTTTAAGCATCTAAAAGCATTTTTTATGCTCCACGATGATCAACTCCCTTGTCATTCATCAAATCTGGAATTTTTGTCATAATACGACGTGAGTTTGACACTCAATAGGCAAAGAAGCAACAAAATATTTTTCAACTCTTTTAATAAAACAATCATGATTTTAACCATAATATGCATATCTCACATCATGTCCATATTCCAATAACAATATAATCAAAATAAATTTCGACCGATCGCCCCAGGGAGCCAATATCAATAAAAAGAATCAACAATCAACCGCTCGCCCCAGGAATCCAATACCAACAAAAGAGTCAAATCAATCAACCGCTCGCCCCAGGGAGCCCCAACTGGGTTTAGGGATTACTGCCCAAGGATATCTCGTATCCCATCAAATATGTCTTTAGGGATTACTGCCCATGGACCGCAGCCCAAAAATCATACACATACATTGTATATCATCAATCACACCCAAATCATGAATCAATAATTTCGAAAACATTTAATCAAAATAATTTTAAGAGTTGGTGTTGCGCCTACGTCGAATCGCAATCCAATCAATCATAAAGAAGAACAATAAGTGCGAAGAGTAAATCCTTTACAAGAACGCTCGGCCTTTCCAAATCCGTTTCCACCAATTCTAAATACTAGGTTCATGTTCTTTTATTTTGTGCGCCTAAGAAAGAAGCGAACACTAAAAATTCTCTAACCCTAAAACAACACGAGTCTCAAATATATATAAAGTCGGTGGATACTAATCTTAGTCAACCCCAAAAAATTTCCCTAAACCTAAGCACTCTACTTGACTGCTAACGAATGCCGAGCTAACCATGTTTGCGAAAACTATATGGTGAATGATACTAATCGTCTAATTAATTTACCAACCAACAACTACGAGACAAGTGTTAAGTATTACTAATTGTTTTCTTCACCACATCCACTAAATCCGATCACCTAAGAAAGGAATCTCCTCCCACATGAGCTAAATCCTTGTAAACTATATTTGTATTCAAGCCTTCCTGATATATATAAGATATGTAAAGGAATTAATCCTTGCTTAATTAAGGTAAGGTCTAATCATCAATACCATGCCGCCAAGTGTCAAATTTCTTAATTACTAAACGTAAACTTTGTTTCATAATTCCATTTTCATTTTCAATTTACGATCAAATCAAACAAGAAAATATAAAGTCCCATATTTTCTCTAAGATCATCCAAAACGGTATTCTTATTAAGGAGTTAGATTTCTTAATTTAATTAATTACAAATTAATTAGCAACCAATAAGAACAAGCAATGAGTTATTAACAAATATAGTATTTTCCTGGGCTAACCAGAACTATATCGGCTCCCTATCACACGAGCAAATCAAAGTAAAATTCAATCATCATATATTTTCTCCACCTCAATCAAAACAAATTCCCTATTCTTAAGGCAAATTTCCTAAATTTATTAAAATTTAAAGTTTACACCAATAACCAAATGCCAAGTGTCCAACTTTGTCAACTAATTATAATCTTCCCAAACTTAGTCTATCCTAATATTCATTTTTAGCTGATTTCATGACTAGAATTTCTTAGGTTATAAAACGTCTAATTTACGTTCCTTAATGGATGTTAATTATACCTAATTATGCCAAGTGTTCATAAAAATATCTATATTATAAGGGACAATGGTGTTTTTCCACATCGACGGTTATCTACATTTCAAGTATATAAAGGACGGTCCAGATTGAGCCAATACCATGTGTTTTTTCTAGAAAAAATGGTTTTTAACGAGTGGATAGATTTACATTTTGGCTATATAAACGACGGTCACGATTGAGCAACCGAGTACATCATTCCATTCTTATACGCCCTAAATCTCTTCCTCTTTTTCCTCTTCGCATTCAATAACCCAGGAGTTTCTCTTTTCCTTGCCAATAAAATGTAAATTAACTCTGATAATTTTTGTCATTCAATGGACAACCGTTTCTCTTCACCTTTCTTAGATAGATTATGATATAGACTATCAGAGACTCTATTCTCCTCTCGCAAGCTGCACATTCAATTAGGATGTTCAAACCTGCCTAGCTCCAATTCTACTCTCATGGTTGCTTTTACTGGAGCTATTTGTCGTCCAAGTAAAGATTTTCCCTTTTTTTTTGGGGGGCTCAATTGTCACTTCATTTATTAACTGATCATTGAACTTTGATTGTACAAAAGGTTTGGGTTCTTCGATTTGAGATTACTTTTCATCTTTAGGAGATCACTTTTCATCTTTAGGGTATCAATTTACGATTATGTATTCAATATATCATTTTTCAGCATCTCAATATGTAGACGGTTCTTAGATTTTATTTTGTTAGTTCATCATTATTATTTTTTCATTTAGATTTCTTTTTGAATTGTAACATTAAAATTTGTCAGCCTGTGGAGAAAGCATTACCGTCCATGCTAACGAGTAATTTGTCAAATTTTTCTGCTTTTAATCGGGTTTTCTTTGAGTTCATGAATTGTGATATTCTTTTCTAGGAACGCGCAGGTGGAAGTGTTGCCACCTGCGCTTGACTCTACATCAGAATCACCCTGTACTTTCGATGGAACAACAAGGTTAGACAATTTTTTCCCCTGTCTCACGCTCTTTGGAATTTTTGGACAAACATTATCTGACTCTGAATTTTCCTTTTGCTCTTCATTCTGGAAGGTTGTGCATTTCTTCATGTGCCCTTTATGCTCAGCGTCTATCGATCGAGAAACTGTAAATTTAGTGCATGCTCTTTGTATACTTCTGTTTAGGAATTAATCTGATTTAATCATCTTAATTTGTTATTTACGGCTTCTGTTTGTGTTATTATATCTTAAAATCCATCAGTAAGATGATGATTTGGTTACATTTTTATTTTTTGTTTTTAGTATATAAATTATATCGATGTTCAACTTCCAAGTTAGATTATTTTGTTTTTATATAACAGAAGCAAATTACGAACTCGAACCTCAAACTTTTAGAGTTGTTCATGAACAAGGAAAAACATAGCTTTTGTTTTCTGTGAAATGGAACTGTTCTTAACGTGCATATTTCCTCTTATCTCACAATTAGACTTGCACAAAGAAGACTATCTCTAGAAGATTTGCGAATACTTATTTGTTGAATAAGTCTCCACATTAAACATCTTTTAGTTTTTTCAATTTCGTTAATTCCTATTAAAATTTATGTGCAGGGTTGAACATATACAAAACAAAAGCACGTTAAAGAGTTGGAGCCAACTCATGGATAAAGTAGAGAGCTTGCTATTCTGGACCAACTTCTTTGATAAAGCTTTCATTTTAATTTTAAGATTCCCAATGTTTACTATTTTTGCAAGGGTAATGATAACTTTTATATTGTCCGCATAGTGTAGGATAATGATACTCGATTCACATGTTGCCATTCATTAGTTTCTATTAGCTACAAAATTTGGAATATATTAATTATGGGGTTATGTTGTTTTGTAAATTTAATCTCTTTATGTCATTTGCAATAGATAGGCTGATTGAAGTTGGCTATTATGGATCCTGGCATCTTTCAATGTGTATATTTGAAAAAGGTTGGAAAGTTGCATGACAGATATGTAAGTGTTGTTTGTTTTTACTTAACAACTTTTTAGTATATGGATGCGAGAACATCATTGGCAACATTGTTAGGTTCTGTTGGGTTTTCTTTTCTTGTTGTAAACATTGAGCATGGGTTATATTATTTATTAGCACCTACATGTGATGCCATTAGAGGCTTTTCTAGCAAGTCCATTCGAAACATAAGTTCATGGTCTCATTTTCATTAGCACCTGTTAGTGATAACATTGAAGGAATTTTAAGCCGCTCACTTGCTCTTTTTGGTATCGGTTTGCAGTTACATTTCATCTCCTCTCATTTCTTTTTGTCGTACAACCCACCTTTCCAGGCATATATATTTTGGGGGTAAATTACTCTTAATTGTTTTCAACTTGTTGAATTTTCTCCATGGGAAATCATCAGTTTTTCTTTTGTACCACTGTCATCTATGTTAGGTTGGTTTTGAGTTTTTTCTTTTCTTTTTATGTATCAAAAATGGGTCTGAATAGATCAGATTTACCAAAATAAATTTGTATAATTTGATCATTGTTGAAAATCGGTTTACATCTGCCTTTTGGTTTGTTCAGATTTTTGTCGTTATGTGGTGCTTAAAAAATAGGATTTCTTTTATCAACAAGCATTAGGGGAGTTACGAAAATCATTTTGTTTAATTTGTATGCAAATAAAACGACAATGTGGTAGTTGGTTGGATATGAGTGGATAAGAGTTTTGTTTACATGTGTAGATTTAACTCATCTTACCCTTATTACAAACTTGAGAGATTCAGGAGTGGAAGATGGTGTGCAGATGGACTTCCTTTAGGAAAATGTACATGAACATCATATATATAGCTAAAAAGAACAACTATTTTTTATTGATTTTAGGTATATTTTGTGCATATGAAGTGTATAGGATATATACACTTTGGAATGTGCACAGATGAGCCTTCTGTGATGCAAAGACTTTGAGAACTTCTGCTTATGTTTGGAATGTATTTAGCCATTTTCATTCTTCAAAGTATCATAATAACCACGACAACTAATAATTCTGACATTTTTTGTTTTAAAACCAAGTCGACAGGATGGATGCATGCTCGCATGTTTCAACTATTCTAAAAGAATAGATTTTGTTGCGTCTTTTATCTTCACGCCAAATGTTTTTTAGTTTTCACCTAGATAGGGACCATTGGGACTTTACAGACTACAGAGGAGCAAATCATAGAACAAACTTATATACAAAGAGATTCAAAAAAAATATGTTAAATTTTGAATTTTGATACGAATGTTGTGTTGGTGGAAAATTAGTTTAGGTTTACTATGTCCCTGTATAAAACACAAAGCCAGCATATAACCAGGTGATGTGGGAATTTTTTCACAGGTAAAGATGCGGAGTTAACATATGCCACAATGAAATGGAGGGAGGGTTGGCTGCACTGAATATAGTACTAAATAGGTGGGCAACATGAGAGAAGCGGTGAAATAAGTGCAGATGCAAAAGTGAAGAGCGCACTCCTACCTTGGTCGACTTTTATCATTTTAAATTAAATTTTGTAATTTCTTTTTTTTTTTTTTTTTTTTTTTTTTGTAATTAATATCAAACCTACTAACGGGTGAACATCCAATGCCAAAAAATATTTGTGGCATCTATTTGAACTTTTGGTATATCTTGATACTGAACATAGGGAGTCAAATATGTTGAACCCCAAAAAAATGGAAAAAACACTTACGAACTTATTAAAATCACATTCAACATTAACAACAATGAGCAAAGCAAGTTGAGATTCGGCCCAAATTAATGCATCAATTTAGAACTGCATTGGGATACAGAACAATAGAAACAGATAAGAGCTTGCCATACAAAATAATAGAAACAAGGGTTAAGTAAACTTAGGTCATGCTTAATAAGTTAGAAATCTCTATTTCCAACAACAAACCAAATCCCGTGCCATTACGGCACGGGTCATATCCTAGTAATAAATATTACCTAAATGTCTATTCAATATTTTTGTCAAGGATAATCTAACCACTAACATTTTTATCAATCCATAATATGGTTTGCCAAGAAAAATCCAAATCAAAATAGCAAATTACTGAAATACCCATATAAGTGAATTACAAAAATGCCCTTGAAATTGGGACGGATATTACAACCTCACACACTTCAAGAAATTTAGTCCCTAAATTTAAGGTAACATAGTGACAAAAAAAATCGAGCTAAAAAGAAAAACACACAACCAATTTAATCAAAATACAATATACATTTATTATTGTCTGCGCAACAACTAGCTCCGAAAGGATCTAATTGCTGCTCTGATACCAAACTGTAACACCCCGATTTTCGGGCCCGGATCCCATGCCCGAAAACCCGAAGTGCTACTTCGATACCATAGCCGAAGCCCGGCTACTAAGCCCAAGCTCATTAAACAATTTATTTGGGCCTATTTAATTTAATTATATTTATGTTCATGTTACCATTTCTATCGCAGCGGAATACTTAGAAAATTATTTAGGAAAATCTAACCGTTGATTTAACCTAATTTTAAAGCCACCGGAAACCAAAACACATTCTAATTTTCACATAAAAATATTAACACCATTCAAGTCTTAAGATTTAATTAATAAATAACTATTTCAACACCAAATTGTAAGACTGAAAACAGACCTAGGTAGATTCCTAGAATTTTACCGGATTCATACGAGTTCCAAAATTTATGAAAATTATATGGATATAATACTGATTGAAATTATTATTATATATCAATTTTCCATAATTTTTAGATTAAGTTTAATTTCCTAAAACCACGGTCAAACATGTAATTGACTAGCACTGCAGAAATTCAAAACTCTGACAGTTTGTTTTAAACAATTCACATCAAATAATATACAACTCACAATTGAACAAGACTTATCATTTTATAAAGATAAAAGATAGATATGGATTTTATCAGAAGACACTAAGGTCTAAAAACTAATGTATCATAGTTCTAAAATAGGATGTTTATGAGACATTTAAAACTATCGGATATTTTCTGGATTCAACACCGGTGTAAAGAATGAACGCGAAATTGGGGGATATAAAAAGGAATTTGGGGATATTGATTACTTCTCCCAACCCATGGTGTCTGCTAAGGGGTGACTTTTGGGTATGAAAATACTAAAATACCCTTCCCTCAAAATAAAAATTAAAAAACTTAAAATCAAAAAACAAAATCATATCCCCCATTTCCATCTCCACTTCTTATTAATCACTTTGTGGTTAGAGATTCAAACCCAAATATTCCCCATTCCCTTTCAAATTCTAAACTCTCCCCACTCTCTTTCAAATTCTCTTCTCCTTCTCTCCCGGCTCCTCACTTTGGAAACGATTTTTTTTTTTTTAATTCGGAAGTGATGAAGATCATGCTGCAAGTGATGAAGACCATGCCGGAATTGATGAAGACCATGCCGGAAACTGGTGCCGGCATGGTTGGTAACTAACATTCAATGCCGTAACTAAGTACCGGCATGCTCAATAGAAATCTATCAATGTCGGTAGTCAAGTGAAATTTTTTTTTGAAGTTTCCTGGATACTTTTCATCATGTGCCTTAAGATAGAAATTTAAGCAACATACTATGCCGGAAACCGGTCTTAGATGCTCGAGAATTAACTACTTGTGCTTAGGAAGTGGACTGATTAAAACCGTAAAAACTCAAAACGGAATATTTTTTTACATCATAGGAAGTGATGAAGACCATGCCGGAATTGGTGAAGAACCACGCCGCAAAATGGTGCCGGCATGCTCGATAGAAATCTATCAATGCCGGTAGTCAAGTGAAAAAAAATTGAAGTTTCCTGGATACTTTTCATCATGTTCCGGCATAGAAATTTAAGCAAAAATAGGTTTTGAAGATCAAAACTTGAAAAATCAGATAAATGTGCTACGCCCCCCCGAACCCCCCGGATAGTGGCAAACAATTTATGAAAATTTCCAACAAATGCCTAAGATGGTTTTTTGGTTGAATATCATCGGCACCAAGCTTTTTGTTTTGCAAGCCTGCAACAATGGTGGATTCAAAGAAAAAAATCAAATTTTCAACCTCTTAGCAAGACAATTCTCTCTTCACAATCATCCTCCACTTTCACCAAAAAAAAAGTTCCCTCTCAATTTTTTTTTCCATCTTTCTACTCTCATCTCATTCACCCAAATACAAATACACACTAATCATTTAACAAATACTTAAGATTTTTACTAATTATTATTAACCACTAAACCTGATTAGTGGGGGTAGATTAGGATTTAAAAAAATACTTAGATAAGGGGTGACCCCGAATTGATATATGGATCCAGTTTTTGTCCTTTTCTTATATCCCCCAATTTCGCATTCTAAAGAATTATTTTAAAAATATTTTCACAACTCATCAAATTATAAATTTACACCAATTACTGAAGAAGTTTTACGTGTATTGCAAAAAGAATCATACCCATAAATATTAACAATTAAAATATATTTACAGTCAACTCAACGTTATACAAGATTTAAAACTAAGATTAATTACATCTTAAAAATAGGATTTTAAGCATAAACGACAAATTTAAGCATCTAAAATCATTCTTTATGCTCCACAATGATCAACTCCCTTGTCATTCATCAAATTTGGAATTTTTGTCATAATACGACGTGAGTTTTGACACTCAATGGGCAAAGAAGCAACAAAACATTTTTCAACTCTTTTAATAAAACAATCATGATTTTAACCACAATATGCATATCTCACATCATGTCCATATTCCAACAACAATATAATCAAAATAAATTTCAACCGATCGCCCCAGGGAGCCAATATCAATAAAAAGAATCAACAATCAAGCGCTCGCCCCAGGGATCCAATACCAACAAAAGAGTCAAATCAATCAACCGCTCGCCCTAGGGAGCCCCAACTGGGTTTAGGGATTACTTCCCAAGGATATCTCGTATCCCATCAAATATGCATTTAGGGATTACTGCCCATGGACCGCAGCCCAAAAATCCTACACATACATTGTATATCATCAATCACACCCAAATCATGAATCAATAATTTCGAAAACATTTAATCAAAATAATTTTAAGAGTTGGTGTTGCGCCTACCTCGAATCGCAATCCAATCAATCATAAAGAAGAACAATAAGTGCGAAGAGTAAATCCTTTACAAGAATGCTCAGCCTTTCCAAATCCGTTTCCACCAATTCCAAATACTAGGTTCATGTTCTTTTATTTTGTGCGGCTAAGAAAGAAGCGAACACTAAAAATTCTCTAACCCTAAAACAACATGAGTCTCAAATATATATAAAGTCGGTGGATACTAATCCTAGTCAACCCCAAAAATTTTCCCTAAACATAAGCACTCTACTTGACTGCTAACGAATGCCGAGCTAACCATGTTTGCGAAAACTATATGGTGAATGATCCTAATCATCTAATTAATTTACCAACCAACAACAACGAGACAAGTGTTAAGTATTACTAATTGTTTTCTTCACCACGTCCACTAACTTTCATCACCTAAGAAAGGAATCTCCTCCCACATGAGCTAAATCCTTGTAAACTATATTTGTATTCAAGCCTTCCTGATATATATAAGATATGTAAAGGAATTAATCCTTGCTTAATTAAGGTAAGGTCTAATCATCAATAACATGCCGTCAAGTGTCAAATTTCTTAATTACTAAACGTAAACTTTGTTTCATAATTCCATTTTCATTTTCAATTTACGATCAAATCAAACAAGAAAATATAAAGTCCCATATTTTCTCTAAGATCATGCAAAACGGTATTCCTATTAAGGAGTTAGATTTCTTAATTTAATTAATTACAAATTAATTAGCAACCAATAAGAACAAGCGATGAGTTATTAACAAATATAGTATTTTCCTGGGCTAACCAGAACTATATCGGCTCCCTATCACACGAGCAAATCAAAGTAAAATTCAATCATCATATATTTTCTCCACCTCAATCAAAACAAATTCCCTATTCTTAAGGCAAATTTCCTAATTTTATTAAAATTTAAAGTTTACACCAATAACCAAATGCCAAGTGTCCAACTTTGTCAACTAATTATAATCTTCCCAAACTTAGTCTATCCTAATATTCATTTTTAGCTGATTTCATGACTAGAATTTCTTAGGTTATAAGACGTCTAATTTACGTTCCTTAATGGATGTTAATTATACCTAATTATGCCAAGTGTTCATAAAAATATAATAAATATTACCTAAATGTCTATTTAATATTTTTGTCAAGGATAATCTAACCACTAACATTTTTATCAATCCATAATATAGTTTGCCAAGAAAAATCCAAATCAAAATAGAAAATTACTGAAATACCCTTATAAGTGAATTACAAAAATGCCCTTGAAATTGGGACGAATATTGCATTAAAAACCCCACACCGCCGGATAACTGCATTGGCTAAGTGGGAACAGTATCGGTGGAGGGACAGGTCATTACAAATGGTATCAGAGCCGACGACGATTCACCTTCCGAGGGTGAGAGAATACGCTAGAAGAGATATGTCAGGTACTGCTCTCATGAGGGGCAGGGAACGTCGGAGATCTGGGCTTGTATATATATTCCGGAGCTGAGGACGGCTCCAGTTTAAGGTGGTGGCAATGTAATACCACGATATTCGGCAGTGGTTGGTCAAATGGAATATAAGTAATGGTTTGTCCTTTTCTAACACCGAGGCCTGATGGGTTCATTTGACTGAGTCGTGGGAAAAACATCCTAGTTAAGAGTGCTCGGCCGAGAGTAGTCACATGATGGGTGACCTCTCGGGAAGTTGTTGCTGGATAACCGCAGTAGTGCCGTTGAAAATCTCACACTGTTGGATAACCACAGTGGGTAAGTGGGAACAATATCGACGTTAGTTGGGAAACAACTAGTTACGGGTCGCTTGTGCTCGGATGGGAGAGTATGATAGGCCTTTGAGCTAGATACTGGCTCACAAGAGGCAAGGAACATCTACATTATACCGAGGTCTTTTCAGCACAATTGGCTCCAGAGTTGGAAGAAAACTCTGCAATTAAGCGTGCTCCGGCGGGAGCAATCCAAGGATGGGTGAGCTCCCAGGGAAGTTGTTGCTAGATGGCCGTAGTGATGCCCGTTGAAAATCCCACACTGTCGGATAACCGCAGTGGCTAAGTTGGGATAATATCGGTAGAGGGACGGGTCATTACAACCAATCTAGTCTTTGCACGTGAATCCCAAGACAGAGTCTATTATCTTGAGTTGCTTCACCTGCTATGAAGACTTATTCTATCAAATCTTTTGGATCGTAACCTGAAACAACAAAGGACTAAATATGTTTCAGTAACCACCTCACTTATCAATCTCCCAAATCCGACAATTATTAAAGATAATGTTGAGTTTAAAGGATCTTTAATTCAATCAATATAATTTTTTTTGGTCAAAGATCAAACTAAGACAAACATTATAGAAATAATTTATCTCAGTGAACAAGCTCTATCTAAGTAATTCTACGAGGAAAAAACGACTAGACAATTTGTTCGATCTTTACAACAAGTCTAATGTCTATCAAAATAAAAAACTTGTTTGGATCTCAGAGAATTAAGTGTGCAAGAAGTGAAAAGGCGAGGGTACCCAAATATACCTCAAGCTAAAACTTTTCCTACCTATAAGTCCTTTATCCGAAAGTGATTGTCTATGGACTGAGTCGAGACAATACAACTAATTGGTTCACACTTCGTGTGATCGTCTATGGATACGAGATCGAGACAATACAACAACGAAGTTGTGGATGGGGAAAAACGTTTGCTGGTTTTTTGGGAAAATGAAGAGTCGAGCGTGTGGTCGAGACTCCTCGAACCGAGAAAACTGCTCAACCTCACACAGATGCACCGCTGCAAAAGGGGTGCTTAGATTCGAGAGATCAATCTGTAGGACTCCAGCCTAAACCAAGACAATGGCCGTTCCAGAGTCAATTCGGTCGCAAAGAGGGAGATGGGTTGATTTGTAGGAGGGAAGCTGAAAATTGTGTGGGATCGGTGATGATCAAGGATTGTGGGTGTGTTGAAGGTTTCTGTAATAATTGGTGAACTGTGGAGTTCGAATAAGTTCTGATAGATTGATGAATTCTTGAGAGTAGTTACTCGATAAATTCTGTGTAGACGATTGCCGATAGCTAGTGATAATTCATTGTCTTCAATCATGGATTCAGAGACTTATTTATATTGTCATAGTTGTGAACACCTTGATCCCTGTAAGTGTGACGGTTTCATGAGTGTAAGAGTGGGCAAGTGGAAGATCGTGGCAAAGTCGGTTCCATGTCGCTCCGGAGACTTGACGGATCGTGCACCCACTACTTTGCTAACTCCTTCAACCGTTTACACAACTTACGCACATTTCGTCGTGGATGAAATCCACGTGCCGAGGCCTTGCACCAAAACCCTAGTTGTTATCCCCCAATTTGACGTGATTGATGTCTCGCGGGTGTGGAGTCTCGCATGATGACGTGTATTTAGTTTGTCAGTTGTTAACCGATTAGACAATGAGTCTAGGTTTTGTTGAATCGAGCATGTTTGTGATACTCGCGATTCATTAATGTTGAGCAAATATTGTAAATTGACGAGTTGTTGAATATTGATGAGTTATCAATATATGTGGATTATTCGATCAATCGAGCAAGTATTGCTCGATTCGACGAAATATCGATAAATTACTTGAATATTGATAGTTGGATCAATATTCGAGCAATCAAGTATTGCTCAATTCACGCATGAATACGAGCAACTGAGCAAGTATTGCTCAGTTCGATAAAATACTGAATGTTGACAATTTTGTCGAGCAATTGAGCAAGTATTGCTCAATTCGACAAAATAATGAATGTTGATGATTTGACGCACAATTGAGTAAGTATCGCTCAATTCGGCAAATTACTGAGAATGTTGATAATTTGTCTTGCAATTGAGCAAGTATTGCTCATTTCGACAAATTACTGATAAATTACCAAATATTGATACTGGATCAATATTTGAGCAACAAATCGCTTCAAAAACCGCTTACCATCCTCGACCGATTCGAGATCATAGCCGCCTCATCCAACGCTCGCTCGGCCTGTCGCATCGTCCGTTGATGTTCGTGCCCTCACAAAGAAATTACCTACCCTATACCCCCACTCGAGCAAACCCTAATCTCTCCATCTTCTCTTCTTTTTCTTCTCTCTCCCGTCTCCATCGAGAGCGGAGCTCGCTCCGCCACCTCCTTCTTCACCCATACCTCCACCGGAGACAACACCACCTCACCTCTCCTATCAAACACCATCACTCAACCACTCCATCATTACCGCCATCACTCTCTCTCTCTTTTATCTCTTTCACGACTTCTTTACAAACCTAGAAGCTAGGTTAAAGATAAATAGAGTTTAGGGTTTTCACCAACTCCGTTGCATGTTCGATTCGGAGGTCGAGAAGCATGAGTAGAGCCAACAACCGAGATTCGAGTATGGGTTCGATTATTTTCATTTAATTTCTATTTTAAATTGAAATTAGGGTTGGAGATATTTGCTCTCTGCATGTATAAAGAGAAGGAGCTGTGAGTGTGTGAGGTTACGCTGGATTAGCCAGTAATGATCATTTAGGTTTAACTTTGTTATTTTTATCATGTTTTAATTTAGTTGCAAGGGTTTCATTGAAACCCCTAACTCTGTTTTGAGTTCAATTTGTTGAATGTTCTTGAGAGCTTAATTGAATTAGATGGCTTCAATCCTAGCATCTAACACTCTTCTCTCACAATGCATGCCAACGCCATGGATGCATTGTAGTTAGGTTACACTTGTGTTTAGTATGCTTGCAGCTCAATCCCTTAGAGTTATAGGCTAATTCCTTTGATTAGTTATACTTAAGTAGATAACTAATGCTCGGGTTAGTACCCTTAGCTGTGTATTGAAGTTTCACTAGGTGAAACCCTTTAGATGAGTGGTAGAATTGACAATCTTCACTCATCGACATAGGAACAAGAGCTTCAACATAGTTGATCACATGATAGGAATTAGTGGTGGACTTGAAAACCTTAGCATACCTCATCCTTTGTTTACCTTAGTTTAGGTTCATACCATTACAACTCAGCCAAGTTTCGGCAAAAATATCTGTATTACCATCGTGTTACATTGTCACTCTCGAATTCGATCGAAGAAGCCTTAGATCACACACGAAGCACCCTCGTCTCGTGGATCGACCCGCACTTGCCGCGTCTCAATAGACGCCGTGCACTTGCGGTATAACCCGTAGGCCATAATTTATATATTCACTTTCGAGGCCTACCAAGTTTTTGGCGCCGCTGCCGGGGACTTGGCGCGTGCCTTGTCGAATTTTTGGCTTACCTTGACTGAAATTCCATTTCTCTGTATATATTTTCACTTACATTCTTTGCTTTTCTTCTTGTCGTAATATAACTTAGTTTGAACTTTTGTAACTTGCATCTGCAACTTTGGTACATTGGTATAATTTAGCATAATCATTTTGTTTCATACTTTGCATTTTAAACTCTTCGAGCCCTGTGTGTGAGTCCAAATTATCTTTCTCTGTGTCGGTCCAACTTAACTTTGCCATCCGTTAACTTAATGTGCATCACCGCCATCTTTTGCATTGTAGGCATACCATTTGTATTGCATTCTTTTTGTCTCCCGAGCTCCCTTGATTGCATCTCAGTGCATAACTGTGCAAATCTGAGGACTGAATTTTCCTTCTAAGCAACAGGTACCTTCTATGCTACCATTGTTGCTGTCACTGAGCAACCAAAGCCTGAACTCGTTGAACTTGCTCTTGTGCTTCTTTTGTTCCGAGCAAGCCCAAGGAGTGGGAGAAAAGGCCAAGGGTCCCGAGTCACAAAACACGAGCACAATTCGGGTAAGTAACTCCATACATGACACTGTGAACTAGGTTAAACTAGCATACTGAGCTTAAACTCCATTTTGTGCATGAGCTCGCACTAACTACTCTTCTTTGCAAGTTTTGGGTCACAACTTGGAAACCCAAGTTACTTGAACATAACCCAATTTCATGCTTTGTAGCCTTGAATCTCTCGAAATGAATGCATGCGATGTGAGCTATTAACCTCATGATACCCCGAACTGCAATGTGTGTGCTTTTTGTCTTGATTAGCTGAAAATTTGTGTGAACTTTGAGCACAGCCTATGCATAGCTCTCGTGACTGTTAAATGTGTGAGAGACCCCGTGATTGTGCGCATCCCGTGCTTGACTATGTTGACATGGTTGTGGCATCCGAGCATGACAAATATGTCATAAAAAGTGTTAGAGTTGTACTTAATCGAATCTTGCTTTCTGTGATGTTTGACTTTAACTTGCCCCGAGCATAAGCCGAGAAAATTGAACTCATCCCCCATTTTTGGTATTTGGAGGTGAGTTGCAATTGAAAACCAAGTAGTTAAACAAACCTGTTGAGCTTGTCTTTGTGTCAACTTTGAGCATAAACTTAAGCATAGCCTTTGCACGAGCCCCACAGTTTGTTGGGCCAACTTCTTTGTCTTTGACACATTGAATGCACACAGCCAGTGCAAGAGCTTGCCAAACTCTGCACAACTGAACCAGCACTACACAACCACTGGGCTTGCACTCTGCATATCCGGAGCCCACAATCAAAGCTGGGCTGACTGACCCCAAAGCTGAGCTCTACACACAGCTAGCCCACCTAACTGAATCAAACCTGGGCTGCAACCAAACCGAGCCCATAGACTGCTGGGCTGTCTGCACACATTGCAAGCCTGCACAACTGGGCTAACCCACAATCAACCAAACTGTGCACTGGGCTTTGCACAGCAACTCAACCTACATCTGGGCTGTTAAGTTGAAGCCCAAATATTGGGCTGTGCACTTGAGCTGCTCATTAAACCCACACTGTTGGGCTGGACTTTCCCAACCAACCAAAAACCCAATAAACCAAATTAAACTGGGCTGTAAAACCAAGCTACAAGCCCACAACAAACCAAAACCCAACAAACCAAAAATGAACCCATTTAAACCAAACAAAACCCACATAAACCAAATTAGATTGTGAGTTCAATTTGAGTTGATAAATCATGTCAGGATTTTGGTCCGCATCTGGGGATTCAAACAAATCCCTTAGAGAGCTTGCTTACAGGCACCTTTCACAGGATGAACACCCCACATACCATAGTGACTTTAGGGAATTTTATGGGCCTTCTCAGGGGCCCTGATCTCACATACCCTAATCATTATGATCACATACATCATCCACCACAAAGTTGAAAATGAACAATTTTCTCATACCCGATCATCACTTCTAGATCAATTAGAGGCTCGACTATACGCTTTAGAAAGGCAATCTGTCGAATCTAGTTTTCTAGGCAATATGAAATGCATGCATGCACCTTATGTGGTGGCTTAGACCACCTGTGAAATCTTTGTTATATCTTGCATGATTTTAGACATCTAGGGAAAACCATGATAATCCAATGTACGAAGTGTCTAGAAGTGACTATTGGGACCATAATCAACCTGCACACATGCATCATTCACCACAGTGGGGAGATGAACAATTTTATACTCCCCCAACTCCTAGTTTGCAATCAACAATGGAAACACTCTTGGAGCAAAATGCTAGGCTTGAAAGGAATGCAATGCATGACCATCCATATAGCAACATGTCCGAATTTCCCTTCTCAGTGAACCTCATGCACAACCATACAATGAATATCCATATGAGGAATGCATACCCACTAGTGAAGACTCTCCTTCAATAGAAACAACTCAAGATGATTCTTCAAAGGAACCTAATTGAGTTACAAAATGATAGGATTGAAAATAGTGTTTCTAGTCTTACTCATGCAACTAACATTGAATATGAACCTAATCTGGAGGTAGATGAGTACACTAAAAATACTACAATTTTGAATGAAGAGATGAATTCTTGCTATGATGATGATGATGAATATGAAGAGCACGTGTATTTTGAAAATGTAGTAGAATCTTTAGGTTCAGAGACATTAAGTGTCTCTCCTGTGAACCCTATGAATAATGCTTCTTCTGATATTCATGTATGTGATATTGATGTGGAACCTATGCAATTATCCTGTGAAAGTGAACATGATTTACCCTCTTTTGACTTTAGGAAAGTGTGTGATGGTACAAATGATTTTAAAAATGAAAACAACCTAGATGTACCTAACCTCTCTCCTGAGTCACAAATTGAAACTCCTCCACCAAACCTAGGTGTAGTTTGTCACAAAATTGCAAAACCAACTTTTCTAAAAATGCCTAACTTAGGCCTAGAGCTTTGTGCTTCCCAAGTCCTCTTGGACTATTTTGCATCAAAGTATAACACTTTTAAAGAGCCACAGTTGGAATGTGTATATCTGCCTGTTATTAGTAAAACTCATTTTGAGTTAGACCTTTTGCATGATGTACCTTTAAAATTGCAAGACTTTGTGCTTTCAAACACACCCGTTCACAAGTTTAGGTTTGGGGGAAACTCATTCCCATTTTCAGTCTTACTTGCACTCTCATTTTATTTTTGTGTAAGGTTGTTAATGTGTGTACATATTTTCTATTGGGTTGATCCTCAACTCTTTAGATTGTTAGTGTATGGTGAATTTTCTTTGTATATATCCAGTAGGACTTGTCAAAATTTTTCTTTTCTTGATTCGGTTGAGTCTTCTTGCACATATATTATGCTAATCCGATATGATCTCCGTTGAGAATATTGGATTCTAGCCTTGACGAATGAAGCTCAACCTTGCTCTTGCCGACATCCGGTAATCTCTTCCCTTTTATCTTATCAGCATAGTTCTCGTGGTGCGTGGATTTGTTTAAATTTTTCTATCGCTGACACATTGAGGACAATGTTTGATTTAGGTTTGGGGTGCATTTGCATTTAGAGTTTTTAGTTTTTATTTTGTATTTAGAGTTTTTAGTCTTTTATTTTACCTTTTATTTTTCAAAAAAAAAAAAAAAAAAAAAAAAAAATTCAAAACTCTTTTTGTAAAACCTCCAACTTTTAGAGATTTTAGAGTCACTAGCATGCTTCTAGCTATGTTTACATAGAGATTCTGACCGAAATAACAGAACTTGGAAGTACCGGGGAGAACACAATCGGGTTCCTTAGTTGATTAGAGCGTTAAAGTCGGATTTAACCATACCGGAGAGGCGAATTAAGTCTTTATTTAGATATTCGGTAGTAAATTGTGATCACCCATAGTGGAGACTACCCATTTTACATCAAGTGAGGCACCAACCTTGATTTTTTGCAACTTTCTAGAAAAGTGTTAGAGTGTGTGTCACCGTACGTAAATTAGGGTAGGAATGGTGAGCTACCCAACCGCACCATTTTCAGCACTACTTTTGATCTCTTGAGTGCTAGTTTTTGTCAATCATGAGGGTGACGTCTAAAGATGAAAACTCCTTCTAAATACCGATTTGTAGTTAGCATCATTCTCTCTCTCAATCAAAGCAAGACCCATAGAAACACATCATCGTCAAAAACCGGAGAGCAGAATCGGAATATTGAAAGAAAAGTTGAGATAGTCCAAGGTTTATGTGCAACAAAACAAAGAAAAGAAAATGAGAATTAATGAAGTTTATGAAAAATTGAGTTTATCGTTTTATTGTAACTAGCTAAAAAAAAAAAAAAAAAAAAAAAAATCATCAAGTTTTTGTAAAGTTGAAGTTCGTCATCAACGATTTGAAGACCAGAAGATTGAAGGCGTTTCTATGGTTCTTACGAGAGAGTGATATTAATTGCCGATCGGGTGAGAAGGTAAGTGAGTACTCCCACCCCTTACTAATGGTTGATTTTCCTTTCTTAGAGATCATTAGAAAAAGATTCTTTTTGTCCACACCTCTGTGGAGTCTCCAGATTTTATTTCGGAAGGTTATCCTTCTTACCTACAACGTGTGCAGGATTTCTCTCTTTATTCCTGCCTGCACACATGAGAGACTAAAAAGCGATCTTTTTGAGTGCAATTATCATAAAACCCTAATGGTGAGGCAGAAGTCGAGGCTTATGATCACAATCGAATCGAATTCTTTCATATGGTATGGTTACTTCTCGCTCAAAGCACTTAAGGATGAGAATGCGTTCTTCGATAGTTCTAACTTCATTACTAGCATGCGAAACTCTATGTCCTCATAGCTCCTTGGATGCTTGAGACTCTTTTACACTACGAAGTTGGAGAAGGTTTTGTGGGTACACCTGCGGTAAACCCTCACGAGACTACAACTCGTCCACTAGGGACACCTAGGGGGTTTAAAGGCTTAGTGCATACGCTAAATGCATTCGAGAGACTGCGACGGGGGTATAGTTAGGATTTCTTAATTTTGTTTCACTTGAGGACAAGTAAAATTCGAGTTTGGGGGTATTTGATGAGTGCCAAATAGTGCATATTTATACACCTTTTATTGGCATTTTACTCATCTTTGCGCTTAGAAAGCAGATATTATCCCAGTTCTTGTGTTTTCCTTGTTTTCAAGAATAAATATTTGTATTAATTAATTTTGTGTTTTTAGGTAATAAATAAAGCTCGGAGAACTGAGGATCTAAAGAGCGAAGAATTGAAGTCAAACATCTATGGAGCAGATAGCCAAAGCCCGCGCGCAAATCAGTTGCAACCCAACAAAGAAGACATGGGCTAGAGCTACCCATGACCGGATCCGAGCCCGCTCACTTCCGAGCCATTGAGATCTCCCTCGGCTACATCCAACGGTCGCTCCATCACTATACATCATCTCTTGATGCTCCGTGGGCAACACCAAATCGCTTCAAAAACCGCTTACCATCCTCGACCAGTTCGGATCATAGCCGCCTCATCCAACGCTCGCTCGGCTGTCGCATCGTCCGTTGATGTTCGTGACTCACAGCAAAATTACCTACCTATACCCCCACTGAGCAGCAAACCCTAATCTCTCCATCTTCTCTTTCTTCTCTTCTCTCCGTCTCCCGTCGGAGACGAGGAGCTCGCTCGCCACCTCCTTCTTCACCCATACCTCCACCGGAGACAACACCACCTCACCTCTCCTATCAAACACCATCACTCAACCACTCCCATCATTACCGCCATCACTCTCTCTCTGTTTATCTCTTTTCTTCTTTACAAACCTAGAAGCTAGGTTAAAGATAAATAGAGTTTAGGGTTTTCACCAACTCCGTTGCATGTTCGATTCAGAGGTCAGAGAAGCATGAGTAGAGCCAACAACCGAGATTCAGAGTATAGGTTCGATTATTTTTCATTTAATTTCTATTTTAAATTGAAATTAGGGTTGGAGATATTTGCTCTCTGCATGTATAAAAGAGAAGGAGCTGTGAGTGTGTGAGGGTTACGCCTGGATTAGCCAGGGCATTCATTTAGGTTTAACTTTGTTATTTTTATCATGTTTTAATTTAGTTGCAAGGGTTTCATTGAAACCCTAACTCTCTGTTTTGAGTTCAATTTGTTGAATGTTCTTGAGAACTTAATTGAATTAGATAGCTTCAATCCTAGCATCTAACACTCTTCTCTCACAATGCATGCCAACGCCATGGATGCATTGTAGTTAGGTTACACTTGTGTTTAGTATCTTTGACTCAATCCTTAGAGTTATAGGCTAATTCCTTTGATTAGTTATACTTAAGTAGATAACTAATGCTCGGGTTAGTACCCTTAGTTTGTGTATTGAAGTTTCACTAGGTGAAACCCTTTAGATGAGTGGTAGAATTGACAATCTTCACTCATCCGACATAGGAACAAGAGCTTCAACATAGTTGATCACATGATAGGAATTAGTGGTGGACTTGAAAACCTTAGCATACCTCATCGCTACCGTTTACCTTAGTTTAGGTTCATACCATTACAACTCGGCCGTTTCGGCACAAAAATATCTCAGTATTACCATCGTGTTACATTGTCACTCTCGAATTCAGATCGAAGAAGCCTTAGATCACACACGAAGCACCCCTCGTCTCTGTGGATCGACCCGTACTTGCCGCGTCTCCAATAGACGCCGTGCACTTGCGGTATAACTCGTAGGCCATAATTTATATATACACTTTCGAGGCCTACCATCACCCAGTTAGGTTGGTTTGGGCCTGTTTAAGCCAAACAGGATTGGTAAGGAAAGCGGGTTCGAAAATATGGGGAGATACACCGAGTTTGGTAAAAACAGGGAGTAAGCTTATCGTGGGTTTGGTTTTGATATTTTTGGGAAGAACGTGGAAAATAAGGAGAGAATATCTTATATTCGACTCAGCTTAATCTGTTGAGATACTTTTGGAAGTTTTACAACTAACAGAGCCGCGTAGAGGGATTGTAGGAGATTTTCCCGTGACTTAAAAGAAAAGAAAAAGAGAAGTTTGGGAAGATATTCTCGGGATTACTTGGCCCTGTTACGTATATAAAAGGAGTTGGGAGGTTCAAAGAAGGGGTCGAGACTTTGGGGGGTCGATACGGAGGATTGGGAGCACTCACAGATCCGAAGAAACGAAGTGCAGGAAAGCTTCCTGCTGCTGCTGAAGAAGAAGAACACGAAGAACTTTATCTTTGCTAAGGACAGTCGCATAAAAATCTTTTGTAATATTACGACACGAGGCGGTCTTAAATCGAGCGAGACTTATATTTTCTGGAAGTTTTCATATATCGTTTTTGTAAATGACTTTGTAACAACTGTTTGTAACGCTTATACAACGTTGCGAGTATATTCGAGTCATTAGTTTTCTCTTGTTTTCACCCTTTTGAGCTATGAACACCTATTTTGAGCACGTGAATAACATGAGGAGCTAAACTCCAACACTGGGACAACGGAGGAAGCTGTATTTCATCCATGTGGTAAATTAGTTAATTCTTTATTTACTTTTTGCACCGATTTTAATTGAATTAAGGTTTCTATTAATTACATGTGACTTTGTTTGATGGAGCATGCTTAATCCTAGGGATTCTTGATGCGCCATTCTTATGATCTACAAGTAATATTTTATGGAATCTACTTTGGCAAAGAATAGAGTTATTTGTTTTGAGCTATAATCGCGAGGATTAATTTCGAACCACTTGAATATGAAAAATCAGAAATCCACGAGTCCCAGTAATCTCTCGATATTTGTGACAAACTTGTGAATATATTTTCTTTGTTTTTAGTGTTTTCTTAAATCAAACCTTTACAAGTCCGAGTTGAACGAACTTTACTACCATTTTTTACAAACAACTTGAATTACACCAATTTTTTGGCGCCGCGGCCGAACTTGTATATATTTATTGGTGAAGCACATAAGACTATCAAAGGTGTTATATTTATTTCACCTAGGGCTGTTCCCTGGATTATTTTTCCATGATGCAGGTACTGCATCATGGTGTGGTAGAGTGATGGGTGGTGATCACCATGACGTCTCACTGACCAATTAACTCCTGACCAGGGTTGTATAACCAAGCCGGTGAAGTTGGACGGACGAGTTGATCTTGGAGACACTCATCTGCGACCGTTAATGGAATCAGGGTTTTGAAGAGGTGCGCAGACATCACTCTTCATCTTGGTCGAAACTAAGCATGGGAAGGGTTTTGGGAAGGACCGACCGGGCATGCGTGTAAACAACATGCCGATGTACACGTCCGTGCCCTCTGTCCCATAAAGGCGCGATCTAGGCCACTCGATTTGACCGTGCAAAGAGGGGTGGTTGAGAACGGTTTGCGGCAGAAATCCATTGCCGCAAAGGAATTGGAAACCGCGTGACATGCCTAGTTTGGACGCGCGTTCCAAGACGACAAATCTTGGTCGGTCTTGGCCGATCGGTCTGGTGTGAAGGTGGTAGGCTGGTGTTCACGCCTATACCTGAATATCCCATGAAAACGTGATCGAGCCATCCAAATCGTCCGTGAAGTTGAGTCGTCGAGATCGGTTTGTGATTTGGGAGGTGTGACCACGCTAGTTTGGGCGCGTCTTGGAATAACCAGGCATGATATGCCTTGGTTGATCGGGTGAGGGGATAGATGGGTCCACGGTGTTCATCTTTGGTATGACGGGACTTGCTTAATCTAATCTTGGACCCTCCATTCGTGTTAGGAGAAGATGGACGCTCGTGATGCTCAAAACCCTAATTTTGGGTTTCAAGGCCGTGCGACCATGCTTTATTCGGCGTACGGTGGGATAACCAACCATGGTTGGTCCGACCAGATTGGTCAGGTATGTAGGCGGGCCCACGGTGATTGTGTTGACATGCTCTGGGCCCCTTTGAATCTACATCTACACCTCCATCTATACCGCAAAGATGGATGATTGAGACATTTTTGCGACACATGTAATATGCCGCAAACCCTAATTTAGGGTTTTCCATCCATACGCTCTGGTTTGGACGTATTTGGCAAGCTAGGCCAATATTTTGGGGAGGCCGACCATGCGGGGTCGCGTTGGTTGTGATGGATATTTCCATACACCTTGGGGGTGATGGAATTGATCCGGGTCATCCAATCATGCTTGTGGAGTTGGATGATCTGTGATCATATCCGGGTGATACGGTCCCGGTCGGTCAGGATGCCTAATCGGGCTAGTATAACACACAGGAGAGGGGCTCAATCGGGCTAGTATAACACACCGAGAGTCGGCTTTGCACGGGTATTTCGTACATGGTTTCATTATAATGCTTGGAGGTTCGTATTTGCTCTTTAAGAGCTACACTCGGTCGTCATCCGCACCGATAATGAGTACAGAAATACAAGGCTGATTGCGCATTAATTAATAATGCTAGAAATTCACGGGGTATATGGGATTGTTGCTACATGCTCCAACTTGGATGAATTTCGTGTATTCACGAGAATGGGATTATTGCCACATGCTCCATTCTAGGTGAATTAGTAAAGTGAAGGAGTATCAACACTTATTAATGGCTTTATCTTTTACAAGATGTCGGCGCATGATTTTTACGGTTTTTACAATTTTAACCTTAAATGAAAATCCACCATCAACAGTAGCAACTCTTTTCAACCAAGTGATGTGGCTCTTGTTTATCTCAATAAACTCCTTCAGTAGGAGTTCTTAGATCTATCTTATTATCAACTACCGAAGTAATTGTTAAGATTTTGCAATCAATACTTTTAATCACAAAGAATTGTATTGATGCCGCTCTACACAACTAATCAATCTAATCTACCACAAGGATAACCCGAGTATAGTTGGATCCTCTATACCGAAACAAGTATTGTACACACCAAAGATTATGAACCCCAAATCAGAAATATTCAAAATCTTCTTTGTCTTCAAATCTTCTTAGATCTTCAATAAACACCTGCACACAATCAACTTGAATCTCTTGTGATCAATCACGCACAGATCGGAGTCTGTTAACAATGGATTATCACAAGACGTCTTTAGAACTACAAACGGTCTAAAGATCCCTATCGAACCTTCGATCTAGTTTGAGTGAATCTTATATTAGAAGAGAAGATTCTCAAGCATAAACAAACTAGGTGCAATCAAAGTTCAACCACCGTTAGTCAATCAAATCAATCGAAAACAAAAGATAAACCGCAATTATCTAGTTTCCCACCAACGGTACTAATAGAGCTTCTCAATCCCAAAGAAGTCTTTAAACTGAGAAGCCGTAAGAGATTTCTCCTAATTAGGTTACTCTCCTCTCCGAATAGGCGGCTTCACCGAACAAAGACAATCGAGATAGTTCTTCTTTCAGACGAATGATTAGTTTGCTTGAAATGCAAACTTTCATATTTATAGACCAAGGAAGTTTGGACACCAAGGAATTTCCAAAACCGAAAATATTCTCAAGATATGAAATATATTCCAAATTCGGTTTCCATAATTCTGAAATGCTTTGTCCAAATAATGGTCGAAAATCTCTTGGAAAATCTCCAACTAGTAAATGCACATTACTAATTTTTATTTTCCTAAAATAAAATTAAAAACCTTAAATAAAAGATTCTCAATTTATTTTATTCGATACGGGATTTTCTTCCTTTAGCTATTAAGGAATAACTTTGAACAATTAAAGATTAGCGTTCTATGCACATGTTCAAAGTATGTCGACATCCTTACTTTGTAAGTCCTCTTTCATACTTACAACCTTGAAACCGATTTGCCACACTTGACCAAGTTTAGAATTGGTTCATCCGACTTTCAAGAACTATGTGATTGATCAAGAACACTCAATCAAAAATCATGGGTTTCACGGTTCTGCCAAAACAAGTTTCGGTTCTACCTCCATGTGAGTATTGTGCATAGTCACACTAGCTTTCCAAAAATTCGGTTGACTAGGTACTAGGATCGGTTCCCCACATATATATGGTATCTAACTTTTACTTGCTGCACATGTCCATATGATCGGTACCCCCTTTGCCTAAAAACGTGTTGCACATGTCCATAAGATCGGTTCCCCTTTCTGCTAAAAACTTGATGCACCTCATACAAGGATCGATTCCTCTTTGTGATGTGTTGCACCTCTTACTAGGATCGGTTACCCTTTACCCAGAGTCAGTCATACACAAAATCACAAAATCGATCATACCATCTCAGGTGATTACTTAAGTTCGGTTTCACTAATAAAAGGCATACCAATACAAAAGTCAGGCCTTTGTGAATATTTTTACCAAGAAACAAGTCATGGGCGGTTATACTAATCACACATATTGGTTGTTCACAAGATATGCAATGAATAACAATACCAATAATGCCTGGCGATTTCCTTTTCGATTCACAAAACAAGTTCATGAATTTACTTCCTTTAAACTAATGTAAAACATTGTTTCCTAGGATGAAATCTTCACCTCATACCCATACATAATCACAATAGCATTCAAATGATTATGTCAATGTGTTATCTACAAAGTTTAATGGTTAAGCAATAAACCTCGTATTGTATTTCTTAATACTATGTCTAACTAGAGTGTCATTCATGCTTCGCAGTTTTGTTTTCAATATGCACGACTTGAAAGATACGTTAGGGTATGAAACAGATTCAAGTCAAATATCACTAACCTCAAGTGGAAGGATGATGTTGTCGTTGTAGCTCCTTACTTCCTACCTTCTTCAAGTCTTCGCAATACTTGTAATGTCTCATATCCTAATACTTTCAAGCTAACCTATACGAAGTTGACTCAAGTACATAATCGAGAGACTCTTAAAATGAGTTTTGGCTCACTAAAATATGACAACCAAACTTGACATACCAACGCTTGGTGGGTTCAACCGAGCTATGCTCTAACACCCAAGGGAAGGTTAGTCTCAAAACCCTACAAAACTTCTTCATGCTTCATGGAGTGTTATACCACCGAAACCCGAGATGGATCCATGTCAAGATTCCTCGGAGATGAAGAAGCAAAGCTACGGCTTAACCGTATTCATAGCGAGATATGTGGACAAATGTTAGTGGTGACTCTTTACCTCGTCTTCAACGCCTTGGCTACTCGGCAGGTATGGAGACCCAATCCCGAGCACTTCAAGGATCTTGCGCCAATTGCAGTGCCGCCACATCAATTAGAAGTTTTTAATGTTGGATATGCAATGGTGGCGAGAACTATATGTAAACTATCTTCGTGACGGTGTGTTGCCTGCAGACAAGAAAGACGTAGCCAAGATGAAGCAAAGGGACAAAAGATTCGTGTTTCATGAAGGAATCCTACACCGCAAAAGCTTTGGAGGCGACCTGCTACGATGTTTAGCAAAATCTAAAATCCAGGCTATCTTGAAAGAAAGCATGAAGGTGAACACCAAGTGAAGAAAAGGTTATTTCTCCAAGTGCACGAAAGGTATTCTGTCCAACTATGGAGGATGATGCGGCGGCGTTTGTCCAGAAATGTCATGAATGTCAAACTCATGGGAATCTCATCCACACGCCTTGTACTCCCCTTTATTCACTAAGTAGTCCGTGGACTTTCTATAGCTGGGGACTTGATATTATTGGGAAAATCAATCCACCATCGTCAAAGAAGCATGAGTACATAATAACCGCAACGGAGTACTTTACTAAATGGGTCGAAGCTATTTCTCTTCGAGGAACCACCGAGCGACAATTGCAGCGTTCATTAAGGAATACATCATTTGTCGGTTTGGCGTACCTAAGCACATCGTTACCGATAATGGTAACCCCTTTTCCAACAAGCAAGTACGAGAGTTGCTTGAAGAATATGGAGTTAAACAGGTATTCTCTTCTCCTTACTACCCTCAAGGGAATGGACAGGCCGAAAGCACCAACAAGACTTTGATTCGAATTCTTAGTCGAACGGTGCATGACAATCCTAGGACGTGGCACGAATAACCTGCCTCGGCGCTATGGGCATACCGGGCGGCACCTAGGAGCTCTCTTTGGAGTTTCTCCTTATTTGCTTATCTATGGTCTTGACGCAATCCTCCCGGCGAGAGATCAAAATACGTCGGCTAGAATTGCAGCTGCGAGTGGAGTCCAATGGGATGAGGTCGAAGCATCGAATTCCAGAATAGTGGAGTTGGACACTTTAGATTCCAGGAGAATTAAGGAGGTATAGCATGCTCAGGCGTACAGAAAGAGGATCTCCAGGGCATACGATAAAGCTGTAAAACTTCGATTCTTTCAAATAGGAGATCTTATATTAAAGACCATGAAGCACATTCAAGAAGACATCCGCACCAAAGTTTTCACCAAAATGGGAAGGTCTTACGTGATCACCAAATCCTATAACGGGGGCCGGGTACTACAAGGTTGTCAAGGAAGATTGGAGAAAATTGGAAGCAGTCATCAACGGAAAATGGCTCAAGGCATATCACGCCTGACCAATGTCCCATCTCTCTCCCGCCGTCTCATGACACGGCCAATCATGCATTATTCGTTTCTCTCATATTTGAGTTATCAAAGTTTTCATTATTTAAGATATATTAATGTAAACTTCATCTGCTTACCAAAAACCAATGCAATTCATTTTCCAAAAAATGTTCAAAACCCCCCAAAAAAAATGACCAAACGATCTCATGCCTACTTATTCAAAATAATAAGACATAAGTATGGCTCAGAATAGGCCATCCAACAAGTTGTAATCCCTTGAAAGCATCATTTTCAGCCTATCCTGATACCTTTCAGTCCTACTCTTCAAGCTTTGGATCGCATGTTCCACCTTCTCAGATTCCGCAGCCAAGGACTTTTCCTCCTCCAAGATAGCTTTCGCAGCAGGAACAACATTGGCAATGATACCAGCTCGATCAAGTTTGATGATATCAAGGCGCTGCCGCAACCAACTCACATTGAAACCTATCGATTCACAGGTAGATACCATGTTCTCCCACTTTTCAACAGTTGATTCAGCAATGTTACGAATGGATGTATTTTCCATCTCGTAACCATGGGCAGAAGACAGTTCACTGTGGTAACCAAAGAAGATGAACAATGTTGCACCACGTTCCTAGTAGCAATGTGACCGTACTTCCTCCATATTTTTGTGTATAACGGCACAAACTCCTTCCGTACCAGGAACTTACCAACAGTCTGGTAACTAGAAGACAAGGACTTCATGTGAACATCAAACGACAAGCCTGCATTGGGATACTCGCAAGAGAAGATGCCCAAGTCAGCGTTTTCAGTGTTGTAGCAAAGAGGCGTGTTTGAACTTGAAGGAAGAAGAGTGGCCGGATCGTCATCGTCAACCATCACATTACGCATGTTCCGCAGGGTACCTCTAAAAAAAAAAGGAGAGGAAGTTTTCACCTACTGGCCACGACAAACAAATACCTATTCACTAGTGAAAAACCATACGGTATGATCTTCTTGACTCGGAGAATGCGGGACCAGGGGAGTTGTCACGAGACCCAGAAGTCGCTCACTCTAAAAATAAAAGCGATGTTGGAGTCTAAAAAGAAGAGGAGTTACTACCTCAAAAAAATCAAGATATAATTAAAGTCATACCACAGGAACAAGTCGTCTGCGTTTAGTAGAAGAATCATTTGGGTTGAAGATGATTCACTCATGTCGACGTGATGCAAGCATATGGGCTTAGCGGGGAGAATCTCTATTTCAAATCGAGAAGGATGGTCTAGTGTCACATGCATATGTACATGCGCTGCAGAAACCCTAAGAGGAGGCATATGCTGAACAACCTCAACAGGACTTATCCGAAAGGCGAGGATTCAACGCCAACCAAGTCATGTTTCTTGTTGAAACCCTAATTAAAACTGGGAGAAGACTGTCAGATAGTCAAAAGAGGAATGCTTTCGGCTCAGCGCAAGATCCTGACAGAACATACTCGCTGACTTGACTAAATCGAAATCAGCACACCTGAAAGATGCAATCATGGTCTGACGGCCCGATCCACTTCCGAGATAGCTGCCACTGCCCTGGTAATGTTTATTCGATTTGTCTTGATCATTTATTTCTTGACTGTCACCATCTAGTGCTTACCACGCAACAATGTCATTGTTACGTGCTAAGCAGGGGACTTAATGTTGATGGTGGTTTTTAGTTCAGGGCTAAAACTGTAAAACACTGTGTTTAATACGCCGTCTGCAAAAGGACTGAGCCATTTAAAAGTAATGAGTGTCCGGGCCTCTCTACTCACACATGTATTGAGCAACTCAGTATATTTATTCAGAATGGTGCATGTATCAACAATCCCAAACATTCCGTAAGCGCTCGCCTACATTACTCATTAGTGTATGGTTTATTGAGTATTTTACTATGCTATGTTCCCCAGCTGAACCCTTAGTATTGTTATGACATGACAATTAGTGTTCACTCGCAGCTGAGTAGCATGAATTTCCCGAAGTATCAAAGTTAAGGTCTGCATGAAAATGCTCAATTATAAGACGCGCTAACTGCTCTCTGAGAATAAAAGAATTTTGTGTCAACACACAAATTTTTTTAAATTTGTTCAGTTTTGTGATAGCCCACAAGATTCAAGTTTTCATCCTAATTAATTTGCAAAAAATAAGTCTTTTGCGCCTTGTGCAAATATCTCATCCCTATTGGTCGAGGCCAAACCTAGGTAAGCTAGGAAACTGATCCTCCATGGAGTTAGTAGGAGCAAAGTCCTACCAGAAAATGAGAAACAAAAGAGGAATTGTGGCAAATAGGAGCAATGACAATGGAGGCGTGGCCACGCCGGCCAATCCGCTCCATGTTTCTCTTAGGCCCCCTCTCACATCAACCAATCAGATCGCTCAAAACCCGCCACCCACACTTTTAATAAAGTTGGAAGTTGGTTGGTCGATGCGCCTAATTCCATTGGGAACCTAATCAAGACGGCCCAACCAGTCTCCAAAAACAATCACAGCCGTGCGATTTGGCCACTTGATTTATTAAGTTTAACTTCCCCCAACGCGCCCAAATAGGCATCACCATGCCACCGCAAGCAACGTGCCAACACCGTTGCTGCAGTCTGCGCCAAAGTGTTGGGATCGCTTAAACCATCCCAAACCGCGCCTGGTGATCATCGCAGGCGCCATGCCAGTTGGCTACCCAAGCCAAAGTGCTACCAGTATGTCAATTGACGAGGCCATGCCATTCGCGCGACGAATATGCCAATGTGTCATGCAGCTGCTCCGCATACTACCTCACTCTTTGTTCATGGCCCACGCCGTAACAAATCCCTGTATGATGTATTAGGATCCTGGAAACCCATGGCTAAATCCTAGCATGGCCAAGATAATTTTATATCTAAAGCTAATCAATGGCCTAAAATGAGTCCAATTTGGCTCATACTCTCCTCACCATTAATGGAGTCTGTTAGAGCGTATCTCGGTTAAACCCACCAAGCGTTGGTATGTCAAGTTTGGTTATCATATTTTAGTGAACCAAAACTCATTTAAAAGAGTCGCTTGATTATGTACTAGAGTCAAATTCGTATAGGTGTTTATGGGTGAAAACTATTCTCATTAGGATTTGGTAATTTGGGGTGTGTGGATGAGGAATGAATCTAAACCTAAACAAATGCACTCCCAGCGGTGAGTGCTTGTAGATTCGGAAATCAATTTGTGCAAGTCAGGCCTAAACCAAGAAATGGCCGTTATAGACTTGTTTGGTCACAAAGTGAAAGAGATGGGGTTGATCTTAGGAGGGAAGCGAAGAAGGTGTTGAGATTGTGAAGGTGTTGGCTTGCTTATGACTTGTAACAGAAAAGTGAGCGGGCTTACGATTGATGCAAGCAGGCTCTGGGTGTTTGAATACGTTTTGTATTAACACTTGATTTCTGTCTCGTCTGGACTTGTGTTGTTTTTCTCCTGTGTTGAAAACAGGGAGGAGAACCTATTTATACAAGTCATTTGAGCCTTATTCACATCTCTCGTGGGAAGTGGAGGAAGTGGAGTGATGGAGTAGTAGAGGTGTGTGTTGGTGTTACACGGCCGGTCTTGCCCACTTCTCCCGTCATCTCTAACAATCCATGACTTCACGACACGTTCTTGTGATGGCGCGTTGCACGCCGCACGCTATAAACCGCCGAGACCAATACCCCAAAAGTATGTATCCCCCAGTTTGTGACATTATTGATGTCCGGAATGTGTGGATCGTGGGACCCACAAAAGGTAGCATGTGATGCTAAATTGAATAAACTGCGTTATTCAGGAAACTGATACTTGTGAAGTATCATGTGTATTTTTATGCAGGTACTGCATCATGGTGTGGTAAAGCGACGGGTGGTGATCACCATGACGCCTCATTGACCAATTAACTCCTAACCGGGGTTGTATAACCAAGCCGGTGAAGCCGGGACGGACGAGATGATCTTTGAGACACTCATCTACGACCGTTGATGGAATCGGGGTTTTTGAAGAGGTGCGCAGCATCACTCTTGACTTGGTCTAAACCAAGCATGGGAAGGGTTTTGGAAAGGACCGACCAGGGCATGCGTGTAAACAGCATGCCGGTGTACACGTCCGTATCTCTCTGTCCCATAAAGGCGCGATCTAGGCCACTCGATTTGGCCAGGCAAGAGGGTGGTTGAGATCGGTTTTGCAACATAAATCCATTGCCGCAAAGGAATTGGAAACCGCGTGACATGCCTAGTTTGGACACGCGTTCCAAGACGACCAATCTTGGTCGGTCTTGGTTGATCAGTCTGGCGTGTAGGTGGTAAGCTGGTGTTCACGCCTATACCTGACTATCCCATGAAAACGTGATCTAAGCCACTCAAATCGTCCGGTGAAGTTGAGTGGTCGAGATCAGTTTGCAATTTGGGAAGTGTAACCACGCAAGTTTGGACGCGCGTTTTGGGATGGCCAGGCATGATATGCCTTGGACGATCAGGTGAGGGGATAGACGGGCCTACGGTGGTCATGCTGGTATGACCGGACCTGCTTAATCTAACTGGAACCCTCCATTCGTGCTTAGGAGAAGATGGACGCTCGTGATGCTCGAAACCCTAATTTTGGCTTTCAAGGTAGTGTAACCATGCTCCATTTGGGGCGCAATTGGGACGACCAACCATGGTTGGTCCTGACCGATTGGTCAAGTATGTAGGTGGGCCCACGGTGATTGTGTTGACATGATTTGGGCCCTTTGAATTTACATCTACACCCTCCATCTATACCGCGAAGATGGATGGTTGAGACTGTTTTGCGACACATGTAATGTGCCGCAAAACCCTAATTTAGGGTTTTCCGCCCATATCGCTTTCTGGTTTTGGACGTTTTGGCAAGCTATGCCAATATTTTGGGGAGGAGACCATGCGGGGTCGCGTTGGTTCGGCAGTGAATATTCCATACCCGCTTGGGGGTTATGGAATTGATCTCGGGCCATCCAATCACGCTGGTGAGTTGGATGAACGAGATCATATCCGGATCGATATGGACAGTCCAGGAAGCTCAATCGGGCTAGTATAACACACCGAGAGTTCTCAATCGGGCTAGTATAACACACCGAAAGTTGCAACTGCTGCCGGGTATTTCGTACATGCTTTCATTATAATGCTTGGAGGTTCGTGTTGCTCTACCGAGAGCAACACTCGGTCGTCATCCGCACCGATAATGAGTACATGAAATACAAGGCTGCTCACGCATTAATTAATAATGCTATAAATTCACGGGTATATGGGATTGTTGTTACATGCTCCAACCTGGATGAATTTCATGTATTCACTGAGAATGGGATTGTTGCCACATGCTCCATTCTAGGTGAATTAGTAAAGTGAAGGAGTATCCAACACTTATTAATGGCTTTATCTTTTACAAGATGTCAGCGCATGATTTTTCGGTTTTTTACAATTTTAACCTTAAATGAAAATCCACCATGAACATTAAGTCCCCCGCCTAGCACGTAATGGTTACACCATTGTGGGGTAGGCATGAGATGGTGTGATTAAAGACAAAGCTTATGAGACAAAGTTAGATGTTACTGGGGAGAGACGGGTCATCCTTTCCTCGGGAGCATGTCACGTTCAAGAGGTGTCGTGCGAGTGTTCCCTAGCATGATGTCGGCCTTGCTGTTTCGATGGATTTATTATGCCTGTTTCTTCGTGGGGCTCTTTGCACCGCTTGATCGAATGTGGGCTTGATGTGATTGTTTTGGTTAATCGTGGGTCATTGCGTCATGCGCTGATCGAACGTGGGACCCGATGTAAGCATGCTTGATTCGAACATGGGCGTGATGTGCATGCTTCGATCAAACGGGACCACCGTGTACATGTTTCAAACGTCGGCCATGTCATGTGCCTACCGACCGTACGGTTTATGTACTTGCGCGAGTGTCATCTTGCTTACTTCGACCAAACACCGACCCAACTAGCTTGACTAAACACCGGACTTGATGCTTTGACCAAACACCGGCCTTGCTGTTTGCTTTGCTCGAACGTGGGACCCGATGTGAGCAAGCTTGTTTTTTTTTTAAAAAAAAATGAATCTTGTGTGCTCAAATGTAAATGTGGGTCATGTAGAAAGCATTGAAGCAGCTTCTGGAGCAGGCCCATGAGAGCGTTGAAGTTTTGGAGCTGAAACGCCTTCTTCTGGAGAGAGAGCTTTGATTGGGGACGGTTGTGTCTACCACGACCAATGCGAGGCTTGGGATCAAGTGGGACCCGCGTGCGTGCTCGATCGAACGTCGAATTTGTGTTTCGACTGAAAATCGGCCCTGCTGCGTGCGCCTGTTTTATTCGAATACCAGCCTTGTGACTTTGATCAATACGGACTTGAAACTTGAGCAAACGGACTTGTGACTTGATAATCTAGGACTGTGACAATGTCAACACCGGACTTGAAACTTGAGCAATCTGGGACTTGTGACTTGATCAACAGGACTTGAGACTTGAGCAACACGGACTTGAAACTTGAGCAATACAGGACTTGTGACTTTATCAACACCGGACTTGTGACTTGATCAACACCGGTGTTTGGACCCAATACCCGACCTTATGTACTCCCAACGTGAATGTGTGTTATGTCGTGTGTGACTACATATCTCACGCGTTTTTATACAAGTATTGACTCATGTCTTTTATTGTAGAATGAAGAAAAGAGCTCATGTTGAGATGTCTTCTGGGGGATAATGCTGGTGCCAAGTCAGGAGGTGTTGACAGCTTCAAAGATATGCCGAACATTGATGATGAGTTGTTCACCGCGCCCTTTCAACTATATGAAAATATCCGTTCCACAAGATAACCCTTCTCCTATCGACTTCAAGGTTTTTCATGCTCCGCTGGGCCCTCATGAAGGATGGATGAGACGTATGTTGAGCAATGAGTACATCAAAGATAACTTGACCAGAGCGCAGATTATTGATGCAGCTTGAGTGTTGAAACGGCTCGAGAGGATGTTAAAGTAGTTTCTGGTGCGAATGTTGAGGTGGATCCTGGAGAGAGTGTTGAAGAAGGATTTTGAAGCGAACGTGGGTCCCGGAGAGAGCGTTGAGGCGGCTCTTGAATAGACCATTGAAGAAACACGAGAGGGGAGTGTTGAAGTGTTTCCCTCTTAGTTCGATTTACCCTTGCGAATTCTATGCTTCTTGACTGACCATCTCTCTCATGTTGAAGAATTCCTTGACTGACGGTGAAGGAACTTCATGCCGAGCCTCAGTCCCTAAGCGTGGTTTACATGGTTTGTTCGTAGTGGTTGTTGTCGAGCTAGATATGGAATATCTTGGACATTGTTTCATCATTGTGGGAGTTGTGCATGTGGTACTGAAGTTGGAGTTGACGGACGCGCAGGATGTTGTATCTCGGTGGTTTTCCTCTTGTTGCTTGAGGAACCGCGCATACGAAGGATGAAGGTTGTATCGCTTTGTTGGTGAGATATATGCCCCTACAAACATTATGAGGCTCTTCATTACGAGGCAGGCCTGGTTTTTTCTATCGGGGCATATGTTGTTGTAGATGAGCGTTCAAAAGACTCCAGAGGATGACCAAAAGCGCAGATTCTCCAACATAGCATGATAGACATGTACCAATGTTTGATAAAGTGACTCGCCCGGATCTTGTTCGACCACTGTCTGATAGAGTGACTCGCCCGGATCTTGCTCGATATGACGCGTGGACATCGTTATCTTCTTGAGGATGCTCCCTTGAGGTATCGGCTCCAGTGGAAGATTGCCGTCATAGAGCGTTGATACGTTGCACCGGAATTCTTTAAACCAAATGGCAGTATGGTATGATAAAAATTTCCGAGAGGAGTTTGAAAAGCTATCTTACTTGCATCATGCTCGTACATCCTTATCTGGTTGTAGCCGCTACATCCATCCATGGAGGAGAACATGCCTGTCCGCTGGTTGCATCTACTAACATGTCGATGTTAGGTAGAGGAGGATCGTTTTGGAGCAAGCACTATTCAAGTCTCGAAGTCTATGCAGACACCTGATCTATCCATTTTCCTCGTGTCCCGAACTACAAATCGTTTAACCGACTTGGATCCGTGTATGACATGTAGATGATGGGTGACCAATTTTCATCTAAATCCAGGCATTTGTTCATATCTCCAAGCGAATATGTCCTGGTACTCTTTGAGAAGTTCCACGAGCTTGTGCGTTTATCCAGTACACAAGGTTGAGCCGATGGAGATAGGCCTAGGAGATTCCTCAACGGTTTCAATCTCATCGAGTTGTGGAGTTGGTGCCATCTTGTTTGTTGTGGAGCATCTAGCACTTGTTCTTGTGGTTCGTTGTTGTTTTAGCATTCCATTGGGTGGAGAGGCGGGTGAGTCTCCCCGCTAATTGATAATGGAAGTGTCGGTATATTGTTTTCCTTTTCGGTCACGACTCGCCACAAAAGTTCGTTCCCCTCTTCGTGTGAACGTGGGTCGGGCTTCACGAGATGGAGAAGAATGTTTTGTCGACAAAGATGCATCGTGGGTTTTAGCCCTCAATGATGCAAGCCGGTCTTGTTCTGGAATTGATGCCCACGTGGGGAGTGGGGACGCAACGAACTTGTCCGATTCTTTTCCGCGGGAGATTCTCCCGTATGTGACGGTTTGGTTTCCCTCGAAGTCCGTCATTGTGGTAGGCTTCCGTACGACCTTGCATGGGAGAACCTTGGATGTCCTGAGAGTCTTGAGAGTAATCACATTCGCAGACACTCCTGTGTAGATAAGGGCCGTCTTGAACTACGAATCCTTGATGCGTGCGGTGACATGTAGGGCACGGTCGTGACCTTCCTCTCGGTTGATTGCAAGAAACGTCTGTGCCGATTCTTCGAGAGGTGTGAAAGTTCGCATAAACTTTCCACTAGAGAAACCGCTTCCCGATCCACGGCCTCTGGTTCATAGTGAAACTATTGACTTGAGGAGGATCGTTGTGAGGATCGATCCCAGTGTAGGAGTCTCCATGACAGGACCGCTCATATCCGATGTCGCTTCTTTGATCGGGTCCATGGAGGTCCGAGCCGTCGAAGTACCTTCTCCGGTGCGTTGAATACGTTCCTTTTTTTGCTCCAAGTGGCTGTTGCGGCTCTTGTGGCAATCAATCAATTAATGTCTTAAGAAAAGTGGAGTACCTCATTCTGAGTTGCGGCCATATCCGTTTGAGTCTTAGTAAGAACTTCCTGCTTCTCCGTCAAGTCTGCAATGGTAATGGGGGATGGTCCTCCTCTCGTCCCTCCGGATCCTCGTCCTGATGAAGGAGTGGAAGTTGTTGCTCTGTGACTACCGTGAGGTGTTACTCTTGATGAGATGCCGGGACGGCGGCCGCTCCGGGCTCAGTGATGGGAGGTGTTACACTTACTAGAACATCTCCTCGCTACGCCGGCACCGGGTGGTAGAATTGACGGCTCCATAAGATGTATTAACCACGGAGCCCCACTGACAGGTACATCGACACCGGGAGTGTTATCCACACTAGCTCCATCAGAATTGATTGGTGATCCAGACCTGAGTTCTACCATCTTGAAATGGACTGATGATTGAATTGGTCCTAAGATCTACCCCTATTGAAATTGATAAAATTGAATCGGATTTTGACTTTACAACCGAGAGATTAACCTCCCGCCGTGGTCGCCAATTGTTTATGGGTGAAAACTATTCCTGTCGGATTTGGTAATTTGGGGTGTGTGGATGAGGAATGAATCTAAACCCTAAACAAATGCACTGCGCGGTGAGTGCTTGTAGATTCGGAAATCAATCTGTGCAAGTCCGGCCTAAACCAAGAAATGGCCATTCCGGACTTGTTTGGTCACAAAGTGAAGGAGATGGGGTTGATCTTAGGGAGGGAAGCGAAGAAGGTGTTGAGATTGTGAAGGTGTTGGCTTGCTTATGACTTGTATGTAAAGGTTAGCGGGCTTACGATTGATGCAAGCGTGCTCGGGGGTGTTTGAATACGTTTTTGTATTAACACTTGATTTCTCGTCTCATCCGGACTTGTGTTGTTTTTCTCCCGTGTTGAAAATAGGGAGGAGAACCTATTTATACAAGTCATTTGAGCCTTATTCATGTCTCTCTCGTGGGAAGTGGAGGAAGTGGAGTGATGGAGTAGTGGAGGTGTGTTGGTGTTACACAACCGGTCTTGCCAACTTCTCCCGTCATCTCTAACCGTCCATGACTTCCCGACACGTTCTTGTGATGGAGCGTTGCACGCTGCACGTCAGAAACCGCCAGACCAATACCCCAGTATGTATCCCCCATTTTGTGACATGATTGATGTGAATGTGTGGATCGTGGGACCCACAAAAGGTAGCATGTGATGCTAAATTGAATAAATCGTTATTCAGAAACTGATACTTATGAAGTATCGTGTGTATTTTTTGCGTGTACTGCATCATGGTGTGGTAAAGCGACGGGTGGTGATCACCATGACGCCTCATTGACCAATTAACTCCTGACCAGGGTTGTATAACCAAGCCGGTGAAGCTGGACGGACGAGATGATCTTTGAGACACTCATCTGCGACCGTTGATGGAATCAGGGTTTTGAAGAGGTGCGAAGGCATCACTCTTCAGCTTGGTCGAAACCAAGCATGGGAAGGGTTTTGGAAAGGACCGACCGGGCATGCGTGTAAACAGCATGCCGGTGTACACGTCCGTACCTCTCTGTCCCATAAAGGCGCGATCTAGGCCACTCGATTTGACCGGCAAAGAAGGGTGGTTGAGATCGGTTTGCGGCAAACCATTGCCGCAAAGGAATTGGAAACCGCGTGACATGCCTAGTTTGGACGCGCGTTCCAAGACGACCAATCTTGGTCGGTCTTCGTCGATCAGTCTGGCGTGTAGGTGGTAAGCTGGTGTTCACGCCTATACCCGACTATCCCATGAAAATGATCTAAGCCACTCAAATCTTAGGTGAAGTTGAGTGGTCGAGACTGGTTGCAATTTGGGAAGTGTAACCACGCAAGTTTGGACGTGCGTTTTGGGATGGCCAAGCATGATATGCCTTGGACGATTCCGTGAGGGGATAGACGGGCCCACGATGGTCATGCTGGTATGACCGGACCTGCTTAATCTAATCTGGGACCCTCCATTCGTGCTAGGGAGAAGATGGACGATCGTGATGCTCGAAACCTAATTTTGGCTTTCACGGCCGTGTAACCATGCTCCATTTGGGCGCACGACTGGGACGACCAACCATGGTTGGTCCCGACCGATTGGTCAAGTATGTAGGCGGGCCCACGGTGATTGTGTTGACATGCTCTGGGCCCTTTGAATCTACATCTACACCCTCCATCTATACCTGCGAAGATGGATGGTTGAGACTGTTTTGCGACACATGTAATGTGCCGCAAACCCTAATTTAGGGTTTTCCGCCCATACCGCTCTGGTTTGGACGTTTTGGCAAGTTATGCCAATATTTTGGGGAGGCCGACCATGCGGGGTCCGCGTTGGTTCGGCAGTGAATATTCCATACCTGCTTGGGGGTTATGGAATTGATTTGGGCTATCCAATCACGCTGGTGAGGTTGGATGAACGAGATCATATCCAGACTGATACGGACAGTCCGGATGCTCAATCGGGCTATAACACACTGAGAGTTCTCAATCGGGCTAGTATAACACACCGAGAGTTGCAACCTGTACGGGTATTTCTTACATGCTTTCATTATAATGCTTGGAGGTTCGTGTTGCTCTGCTGAGAGCAACACTCAGTCGTCATGCCGCACTGATAATGAGTACAGGAAATACAAGGCTGCTCACGCATTAATTAATAATGCTATAAATTCACAGGGTATATGGGATTGTTGCTACATGCTCCAACCTGCATGAATTTCATGTATTCATAGAATGGGATTGTTGCCACATGCTCCATTCTAGGTGAATTAGTAAAGTGAAGGAGTATCCAACACTTATTAATGGCTTTATCTTTTACAAGATGTCAGCGCATGATTTTATGATTTTTTACAATTTTAACCTTAAATGAAAATCCACCATCAACAATAGGTTAGCTTGAAAGTATTAGGATATGAGACTTTACAAGTATTAGAAGACTTGAAGAAGTGAAGAAGTAAGGAGCTACTGTGAAAACATCATCCTTCCACTTGAGGTTAGTGATACTTGACTTGAACTATTTCATTCCCTAGCATTATCTTTTAAGTCGTGCATATTGAAAACATAATCACGAAGCATGAATGATTATACTCTAGTTAGACTTAGTATTATGGAATACAATACAAGGTTTATTGTTTAAACCGTTAAACTTTGTATATAAGACATCGACATAATCGTTTGAATGCTATTGTGATTATGTATGGGTATGAGTGAAGATTTCATCCTAGGAAACAATGTTTTACATTCGTTTTAAAGGAAGTAGTTCATAAACTTGGTTTGTGAATCGAAAGGGAAATCTCTAGGCTTATTGGCATTGTGATTCATTGCATATCTTTTGAACTACCAATATGTGCGATTAGTATAACCGCTCATGACTTGTTTATGTTCTTAGTAAAACTATTCACAAGGCCCGACTTTTGTATTGGCATGACTTTTATTAGTGGCTTAGATCTTAAGTAATCACCGAGATGGTATGATCGATTTAGTGTTATTGGTATGACCAACTCTAGGCAAAGGGGAACCGATCCTATGAAGAGGTGCAACCGACCACAAAGGGAACCAATCCTTTTAAGAGGTGCAACACGTTTTTAGCGAGATGGGGAACCGATCCTATGAACATGTGCAACACGTTTTTAGTGGAAGGAACCGATCCATGGACATGTGCGGCAAATACAAGTAGTTACCATAAGTATGTGGGGAACCGATCTAATACCTAGTCAACCGAATTTTGGAAAGCTAGTATGACTATGCACAATACTCACATGGAGGTAGAACCGAAACTTGTTTTAAGTGTAACTTAGAATTAAACCCATGATTGGTGATTGAGAGTTTTAATCAATCACATAGTTCTTGAAAGTCGGATGAACCAATTCTAAACTTGTTTGGAAGTGTGGCAAATCATTTCAAGATTGTAAGTATAAAAAGAGGACTTACAAAGTAATGATGTTGACATTCTTTGAACATGTGTGGTAACGCCTATCTTTTATTGTTCAAAGATATTCCTTAATAGCTAAAGGAAAATCTCGGATCGGAATATAAGTTGAGAATCTTTTAATTAAGGTTTTTAATTTTATTTTTGGAAAATGAAAATTGGTAATGTGCATTTACTAATTGGAGATTTTCTAAGATATTTTCGGTCAATGTTTGGACAAAGCATTTCCAGGAATTATGGAAACCGAATCTGGAATATATTGCACATCTTGAGAATATTTTCGGTTTGGAAATTCCTTGGTGTCCAAACTTCTTTGGTCTATAAATACCAAAGTTTGCATTTAGCAAACTAAACCTCGCAGCTTGACAAAACTACCTAGTTGTGTTGTTCTTTGGTGGAAACCTATTCTGGAGAGGAAGTAACCTAATTTGCGAAATCTCTTACTACTAGTTAGGTTTAAAGACTTCTTTGGGATTGAGAAGCTCTATTAGTACCGTTGGTGGAAACTAGATAATTGCGAGTTTATTATTAGTTTTCGATTGATTTGATTGTCTAACGGTTGTTGAACTTTGATTGCACCTAGTTTGTTTATGCTTGAGAATCTTCTCTTCTGATATAAGATTCACTCAAACTAGATCGAAGTTTCGACGGGGATCTTTAGACTGTATGTAGTTCTAAAGACGTCTTGTGATAATCCATTGTCAACAGACTCCATTATGTGCGTGATTGATCACAAGATATTCAAATTGATTTGTGCGGGTGTTTATTGAAGATCTAAGAAGATTTGAAGACAAAGAAGACTTTGAAGATTTACGATTTGGGTTCATAATCTTTGGTGTGCACAATACTTGTTTCGGTTAAAGAGGTTCCAACTATAATCGTTTTATCCTTGTGGTAGATTGGATTGATTAGTTGAGTAGATCGCATCAATATGATTCTTTGTGATTCAAATTATTGATTGCAAAATCTTAAGCAATTACTTTGGTAGTTGTTGTTAGATAGATCTAAGGACCTGACAAAGGAGTTTATTGAAATAAACGGAAGAGCCTTTTGTCGAACTCACATCACTTGGTTGAAAAGAGTTGATACCAAACAAATTTGTTGTTCTGTCACCGTTTGGAATACGAACCAAAGGAATTGTTCCAAGTACGTGACTTATTCATAAGTTGGAGGCGTGGGAATACTGACGGAACTATGTGAACTATAGGTTTAGTTGCTTGGTCTCAACTATACGAAGTTGGTTTGATTTTTGTATAGCGGCTTAATCACGAGAGTATTCAGTTGGACAAGGTCACGGGGTTTTTCTCCGCATCTGGTTTCTCGTTAACAAAATCCATCTATGTCTTTTACTTTTCTATTTCCGCAATTATAATTGTTTTTATTATAATTAGAAGTAAAATACATAAACGTTAATTCCTATTTACTTGATAGTAATCCTATTGTGTTTGGTTAAGTCAAGAACCATTTATCAAGTAAACATACTTCGTTGTTACATTGTCTCAATCTTGTATCCATAGTCAATCACACAAGTTCTCTTGTTGTCGTATTTTATCGATCTCGTATCCATCCACGATCACACGAAGTGTGAACCGATTAGTTTTATTGTCTCGACTCAGTCCATAGATAATCACTTTCGGAGAAAGGACTTATAGGTGGAAAAGTTTTAGATTGAGGTATATTTGGGTACCCTCGTCTTTTCGAGTCATACTCTAACCAGGCTATCCTGATCAGAATAGAGTTCTTGTTGTTGTTCTTTTTTCTTGCAAGAGGATGACAACATAGTGATATTTTGATATCAATTCTGAAAGAAAGAAAAATATGCAAACATATTTGGAGAACGGGATGTGAAATTTGAGGTAACGACTTTGTTAGTTAATCGTTTTCTGTTTAAGAAAAGCCTCGATTTTATTGCATATATTTATTGCTTTTACTTAAAAAATCGGTACAATTGATATGTTATTCCATTATTTGTGTATGGATGTGTGTGTGATTCAATTGTTTAGAGTTAAGAAAAAACTATTGTTATCTTGGTTTATTGTTTTGGTATCAATCGTTTCGGCTTACAAAATTTCGGTGCAATTGCGGTGCTTTAATGTCCATGTTGTTTCAATTGCTTAGGTTTTGGTGAATAATTATGCAAGTTGATTTACTTTAGTTTGTATGAATTGTTTATGGCTTAACGAAAGAAAAGGTTTAGGGGATGAATTGTTTAGTCCAATTCGATTTCTGGATAAGAGAAACTAAGTTAATTTTGATCTTAGTTAGACTTATCAAAGTGGAGGTTTTGTTATTCAAGTCTAATCGAATGCCTTAACAAGGAATGCTAGTTAACTAACCTAGTACTTGTCTTGTTTAAAATTGAAAGGTCTAAGTTATAAGGATAATTAGAACCTGATGAGAAAAATAGAGTTATCTTTATTTTGGTCTTATCGAACAAGCGATTGTATTTATGCAATCGGTTGTTTACAATCGGTTGTAGATGGTGGATTTTCAACAAAGGTTAAAACCGTAAAATCATGAGGCATGTTTTTGACACGGCTTTCAGGCATGCAACGATTCATATTTTACGAAGCCATGATGATTATGTTTTGAAAAAGCCTCCACTAGCCGACCGTTCGATCCTCGCATTTGGCCGTGACTCCTATGCAGAATAAACGTATTTAGGCGGTTCTCCGTAGATTAAGAGCTTAACGCCTTCAGACGTCGGGTGACACTCTTGTTCCACGACTGCGGAGAGAGACCCACCTCCACATAGAAGAATAGTTGGGCGGCGGACGCCTTCGGATTCGTCGGTGACATTCACGTTCCCCTAATTATGTCGAGAGACGAGTGTATAGATTCGGGCGGTTCTCCAGAGATTGAGAGCACTAACGCCTTCGGGTCATAAACAACACCGTGACTTCCCCGACTATGCACCATTCGGGAATATATGTGACGCTTTTAACCGGATAATATCTTTTGTAATAGATAAATTCTGCCGCGACATTCCTGCCGAATTTCAAGAATAATCTATTATTACTCTATTCCATGGTCGAATCCACGACCTGATCCCATGGAATGGCAATAACAATTGCTCCTATTCCATGGTCGAACCCACTACTTTGATCCTATGGAATGGCAATAATTGCCTCTATTCATGGTCGAATCCACGGCCCGATCCCTTGGAATGTCAATAACAATTGCTTCCGATTCCATGATCGAATCCACGGCTTGATCTCATAGAATGACAATAAACTACTACATTATCTCATTATTCGATTTCATCTCATGAAATGGTGATAGATAATTTTAATAACTCCGATTTTATGGTTGCATCCCGATCCCATAGGATGGTAATGCTTGCTTTATTATTCTCCAATTCATAGTGAATCCACAACTCGATCCTATGAATTAATAATAAAAAACTATTCATTTTATTACTAGGTTTCATGAATTATTCTCCACTAATTTCATAAATTAGTAATAAATACTCAACAACAAGGCATCCGGATCACCGAGTAAGCCCCCATAAAAATGGTGCAAGTGTATTACAATGATGCCCGACGAGCACCCGGATGCACGAACGAGCATCCAAAAATATGAAACAATGAGGAATCCTACGCAAAACAGGAGAAAACAATAAATATTAATAAAATAATAAGAGGCGCCTAGGTCGGCCCAGGGCCGACTGTAGCCGTGCCCTAGCCATGGTCGGTTCATGCCTCTTCCATTATTTTCTTATTTTTTGTTATTTCATGAACTCATGAAAACTCCTTGGTTTTATAACTTTCCTTGTTTTGCAAAAACTCATGAATCCTCCATAACTTCATGGATTCATGAAATAATGTTATAAATAAGGAAAGGTGATAAGTGACCGAAACCTAGTAGTAAGCCATTACAGAGCAAGTGATGGAATCCTACACCTCACAATCCTTGCTTTTATAATTAGACTTCTATTCTCATGAAACTTTTTTTTCAACAAAAACTCATGGATTCTCCATAACTCCCAAGATTTCAATCAAGGATTCATGGTGTTAATGAAGATGATAAAGTAGGGTGCAAAGTGACTGCATATGAGTTTGGTACTACACCTTGCAATCCTAGTCTTTATAATTATTATTTTCCTAAATCTATGATAACTTCCTTGGCTCATAAAATCACATTTACCATAACTACTCAAATTTTGCTCAAATTATGAAAAACCAAAAGCCAACAAGTCGCATCGACCTAGCCTAGCCTCTCATGACAATTTTAAATGTTAAAATACACTTATTTTAATATTTATAAAATATTGATCAATTGAGCATACATGCTCATTCCAACAAAAATCAAGAATTTCAGTCAAGATGAAACTCTTCTGAAAAGTCACAACATTGCTCGAACGCACATCAGAAAATACTGAAACTCTCATTACGGAGACACGGGCACCAAGATAAAACGTGCATGCCTTCATGACCGACCAGAGTCATCCTTAGGGCTTGCACAAAGCCGGTCCCACACGTTTTCATAATTCGACCTAATTTGCTCAATTGCTCGTATTGGGCCCAAAATATCTCCAACCAACTTGGGGATTGCTCAAACATCCAACAACTGGTCACGTGACCACCAAGATCCGGTCCCATGCTCTCTTGTTCGGTCCTCATCTTTCGTACCTAGGTTTTATCACCTAATGTTGAACCCAAAAATATTTTAGTAAATGATGAAACCAACATTTAATCATCATTCTTTCACCAATCCTCAAACCGAGAACCCCGGTGCATGCTCACCCGAGCACCGTGAACCACATGGACGCCCATCATCCCATGTGGTCGGTCCCTCTATCACTCATGACCTATTTTCAGCGATTCATCAACTATGATCTCGAAATTAGGGTTTTAAATAAATGCTCCACGAATCATCACTCGAGCACGATTCAAACACTAATGAATTTATGATGGATTTAGCAACCAACATCCGAATTAATCATATAATATTTG
>JAJJWW010012330.1:0-118920 GCA_023531295.1 Papaver armeniacum
TCGGTTCGAGCTAAGTATTTTTTCTTAGTTAATTACGAATGTTGTCATTTATTCTTACAGTTTTCATTTAGGAAAAACAAGAGGAACACACACATTGACAAATTTGTCTCAAACAACTGCGAATAAAGCTGATGAAACATGAAAGCAATGAAGGTTTATTATTAGAGGCAGCTGTGCAGTAGATGATGACGATTATCATTGTGATAGTTTATAGCTGCAGGGTTTCTGGCCAGGTATGGATGAGACCTCAATATTGAGTTCCACCGCCCAATTACTTGGTTTACAAGAACAAGGGCACAAGAGGTTGTCCTCAATAAGTTCCTTGCTATTTGAATCGAAATTCTGGAGGCAGGCTTCCCTAGTCACTGTAGCTCCTACTTCAGCACATTCAGTTTTACATTGATTCACACAAATGTTGCAATCAATGGACGAATTAGATAGAAAAATAAACTTATTTGTTTCTCCGATTGGACATTCATCCCAAGCTATGGGTTTGGGTGGTGGAGTTGGGGATGGTAACCCACAACAACACTTGCAGACGGCCGGTTCCTCACCCCAAAAGTTGCACTCCACCTGAGACACTTCTCTGCCTTGCAACTGACATTGGTTTATACACTCCTTCTGACAATCATAGCAATAGATTGAATGATTTGTAGCCGATTTAGTCGCTTTTGTTGGAATTTCACCTGGGCCAGATTGACAACACATTTACCCATAAGTTTTTTTTTTTTTTTTTTTTACTCAGTAAATAAGTTTATCTTAGAAATGTGACGCAAAAATGGCAAACTTTAAGAGCATCTCCAATAGAGAGTGAAGATTTTATTTTTTTTATGACATATGGGATTTTAGACCCTCATTTACATGAACTCATCTCCAACAGTGGGTCCCATTAAGTAGGAAGGTGTCAAAATAAATATGATGGTCTTTGAAAAATTCCTATTTAGACCTTGAGAATGACCTCCACGTCAACTTTGTAACCATAATTTAAATTTTTACTTTTAAATAATATTTTCTTAACCAATAGGAATTGTTTGGTTAGCAATGACGCTAGTAGCGGCTTAGGTAGCTTCATTTTTTATCGTTTAGGCGTTGCAATTCAAAGAGGAGTTGGGGCCCAGCTTGTCGCTAGGTTGCCAACCAAAAGCTCTGTGTAATATTTTAATAATAATAACAATAATTTTTTTATAATTTTTTTTAAAAAAATAGGAAAGAAGGAATCAATTTTATCAATATTCTGAAAAACAAATCCTCAAAATAAGACCCCACTGTTGGAGATAGTCCATGAGAAAAGCATTGTTATTTTTGCCACATACATATGACCCCATAAATAAGTATCTAAATAAAAACTTCACGTAGGATTTTTAACACCCACCGTTGGAGAAGCTCTAAAATGCCTATCGGAACCCAAAACGGAAAACCCATTACAAACGACCAAAATGGTTGAATGCTCACTAGAATTTCTCGTATCAATCAAATTTTCCAAGTTCCTCCTCCTTTTTTTTTTTTAGTTCTTATTCTACATAAAATAGATAAATCAAAATCTATAGTTCAATCGTAACATATTTGGGGGATATTCAGGGGTAATTTTGTCATTACTAATTTTTTGGATAAGGGATTCTTAAAATTACTTCATAATGTTCGATTTTTATTTTATTTTGAAGTATCCTACAATTGTGAGTTCGATAGAAACTAGGTACCTTAAATTTCGACTATGCTATATACAAAGTGAAAACCACAATTAGGCCCATTTTTCATATTTTTTTCACCGTGAAACCCACAGTGCGCACCCATATTTTTTATGCGTTTAAAATTACCCTCACACCCATATTTTCTAAAATTATTTCCTCATTCTTATTCCTCGGGTTTTTTTCTTTGTGACTTTCTTTTTCTTTCATCTCTACTTTTTTTTCCCGAGAGAACATGGTGAAATTAATTGAGGATAATCATATTGTTGCCGTTAATTAATTGATAAGTTTTTGGAAGAAGATTCAAAGTCATTCCATTTTTAGGCTTTAAATACGTGATCTTATTTCAATTTTCGATGAGCGGAGCCGATTCAATGGTTTTCTAGGTCTAATTCCAGTTTTTTTGCGTGAAGTTATTATGATTTTGTTGCGTTTTTGATTTGGTTTTCATGAGGTTATTGAGAACAAACCCTATTTATTTGATACTGTAATTATGATTTGGAGCACCAGGGTTTATGAGAAATTAAGGTTAGGTTTGAAGAAAGGTGACGGTCCTGGTTGGTGTATTGATGTATGTGTGGTGTCTTGAATTTGTGATTTGAGTTACAGATAATATGGTAAGTAACAAGAATATGATGATGTTATGGCCAAGAGGATTCTAGGAGAAGAAAACTAAGAAGAACAATGAAGAAGAAGATGATAATGTTGTATAACCTGTCATGCAGTCGAGAAAATGTCTGCCTAACCTATTATGCAATCGAGAAAATGGATGCATAACGCATTATCCGACATCTTTTTTATTAGCTGTGAAATTAAAAATTGTTGCATAATCTTTTATGCATCAAGAAAATGGATGCATAACCTGATATGCATCCGAAAATATGGCTGCATAACGCATTACACATCAATTTTTTCTATACGCACTAAAATCAACCAAAAAAGTTGCTACATAACTTTTTATAGATGCAAACTTGTTATGCAGTCGAGAAAATGGTTGCATAATTCGTTATGCGTCTGTTTTTTCTGTTGGATTCAGGCATACACAACGTTTTAATGTTTGCATAACTAAAATAATAGACGCATGAACACAAATATGGTTGCATAACGTGTTATGCATCTTTTGTGGTGTATACATATTGTGTTATGCATTTTGTTGGAAGTTGCATAACAAATATGTAGTCAGTTTTAGAAAATTTTTCCTAAAATGATGATCACTCCGATTTTTTCGTGAAAAGAAATATTTTGATATTGTTGTTTGTACTCGTTATGTAGATCTCTTTAAAAGCTTCCTAATGAGATAAAATTATCAAATTTTCAAGGAGGTTTTTTTTTTAGATATGTTATATTTAAGTTTCATTACCAATTGTACCCCTGAAAAGAATAGGATGCATAACTAATTATGTAGCGATTTTTAAATAATTTCAGATAATTCTGGGTGTTACGGAAACTGAATAATACCTTGCGCCTGACAACAAGAACAATATTTTTTTTGTTCTTCTGGTCATAGCCTAATTTTCCCATATACTAATACGCACGCAATCGCGGGAGATTTTGAAATTGGACATTGTCATGAATTCCCAGAAATTATTTGTTTGTCATACGAGATTTTCTCCAAAGACTACAAAAGTCCAGGTGTTTGAGGGTGAAAACGGTTTCTGCTGATTTCGGTAATTTTGCGTGAGTGGGTGAGAAACTGAGTCTAAACCCTAAACAATGTACTGCAAGGGAGTACTTTAGATTCGAGAGATCAATCTGTACAAGTCCGGCCTAAACCAAGAAATGGCCGTTCCAGACTTGCTTCGGTCACAAAGTGAAGGAGAAGGGTTAGTTTTAGGGAGGGAAGCGAAGAAAGCGTTGAGACCAGAATAGTTGATTCTGGAAGAGTAGTTGTTTGACTTGCATCAGAAAGTGAAACCTAATAGATGGGAAAGCTAGCAAGTGGTTTCTGAGTGTTGTGTGCTCCTGACCAAAACTTGTTCTTTGGTGGAAATAGGTAAGACCTATTTATACAAGTCGTAACAAAGCGTACTCTGGTCTCGTAAGAAATGGGAACTGTTGAGTAAAGTGGAAGGAGGTGGTAACGGGTAACGCCTGGAATTGATGCTCCATAATGAAACGTTTCACCATTACTCCTTGTATTTACTAACCGCCTCATTCTTATGACACTTTCTTGTAACGGGCGTAGTGTACGCCGCACGCTGTAAACCGCCAAACCAATACCCTAATGAGCATCCCCCAGTTTGTGACATGTGTTGATGTCTCGGCGTTTTCGTGGAAAACGTGTAGCATGTTCTGTTGCTTGGCAAGTTGAGCTTGGGAGACTTGCCGGATCGGTTGTGACCCTCGACGGTCGAGATTTTGCATCTTGAGAGGAAGGGTAGCCATTGATTGTTGCAACCCTTCGTTTTGGCAGCAAGCATCGTGCATATGGCTATGGCATGTGTTAGGCGCGGCCAAAATTAGGGTTTAGTACAAACCGTGATGTTTGGCTTTAGGCCGCAAGTTGCCATGCATTAGGTGGCGAACTTGTGTGGCTGAGATTTGCATCTCAAATGGGAGGGAAGCCATTGATTATTGCAACCCTTCGTTTGGCAGCCAGCGGCATGATCAGTCTGGTTTTGGCATGCTCGTGCATGTTTTAGGCGCGACCAAAATTTAGGATTTGGCACAAACCGTGTAGTTTTGTCATTGGGCCAGAAGTTTCCACGCGTTGGGTGGCGAACTTGGACGGCCGAGATTTGCATCTCAAGAGAAAGGGCAGCCGTTGGTCGTGGCTACCTTCCGTTTGTAGCTTGGAAACTTTGTCTAAATTAGGGTTTGGCATGCTGAAACCCTAATTAGCGTCCTTTATTAGAATCTCTGTAGAATTCTTGTACGGACTCGGATTTTGACGGTCCGCCCCTCCATTCGACCGGAAGAGAATTTCCTATCTCCCTTCGATGGGATATTTAGGTTTTGAGCTCGTTCGGGAGATGAAAACAGCCCGACAGTAAAACTTAGGAAGAATTCAAGAGGAATGTTGCGGGCCCGAGGTGGCATAGCCGCGCCTGTGTCATGGCGGCATGGATGGCATGGCTTTTGGTATGCCCGTGCGGCATGTTGGCGCGGTTTTTGGAAGCTAGCGCGTTTTGGGAAGCTAGCGCATTTTGGGAAGCTAGCGTGTTTTGGGAAGCTAGCCTCTTTTGATACCGTGGCATGTTTGGAGCAACCTGATTGGTCAATGAAAGTAGGGGACCAACAAGCTTTGGCATAGTTTAGGCGCGGCCAAAATTAGGGTTTGGGACAAACCGTGATGTTTGACCTTGGGCTAGAAGTTGCCATGCCTTAGGTGACGAACTTGGACGGATGAGATCTACATCTCAGATGGAAGGGTATCCGTTGATCGTTGCAACCCTCCGTTTGGCATCCAGCGGCATGTGGTAGGGCCGACATAGCTTTGGCATGGAGATGTGGCTGGCATGGTTTGTCATTGGCACGGTGGTGCGGCTGGCATGGTCGGCATGCCTTGGCGCGGAGACGTGGATGGCATGGTTTGCCATTGGCACGGTGGTGCGGCTAGCTTGGTCGGCATGCCTTGGCGCTGAGACGTGGCTGGCATGGTTGGCATGCCTTGGCGCAGAGACGTGGCTGGCATGGTTTGACATTGGCACGGTGGTACGGCTGGCATGGTCGGCATGCCTTGGCGCGGAGACGTGGCTGGCATGGTTTTCTATTGGAACGGTGGTGTGGCTGGCATGGTTGGCATTCCTTGGTGGTGTGACTCAATAATGTTGTAGAAAGTGGTAGTAGGGTTGTCGTTCACTCGGACTTGACGAGATCGATTTTAAGTTTTAATAAAAGAGAATACAAAATATATACAATTTATGTCACAAGTTGGAGAGAGTTACTGTGACGCCCAACATAAGCACCTGATTAACTAATGAGATTACAACCTAACTTAAGAATTCTATTCCAGATTGATGATTAGAAGAATCATAATTACATAATATGAACTACTTGTGACGCCCCAACTTGAACCCAACACTCTGATATTTATAAGCGAATAACTCTCAAATGATATAAATAAAATTAGTATGTTGTTTACAATAAATAGGAATACACATATACAAAAGATACATAATTATAACACAGTTCGGAACGCATTAAACTACGAAATCGAATATCTTCACGAGCACCATTTCTTAAGTAGCGAAGGCGAAGTGGAAACGAGTGAGCACATCGTCCCAAAATGGGGGCTCGGTGGATACCTTTATAACATTCAAGTAATCACTAACATGCATCACGGTTCTACTAAAGAAAACGATAAACATCTTTTACACGCAACATAGGGCGGAAGATTGCTTGATTCATATCCCGGATATTACGTCCATAGTGGTAATATCCGTGAAAGATCCACCTCCGGATGGGTCTACGAGAAAAGAATTAAACAACCTAAACATATGTTATCCCAACCTCGTCTCACTCAATGGAGGAGAAGATGCTAGGAATAACTCCGGTCTCAAATGATAGCTTGAATCCAGTACGAAGTAAGATATTTAGTGGAATGCGTACACCTCATAAAAGTCAATGCCACCATCTAAGTCTAGAATATAATAAGATTTTGATTACTATGATCGACCCCACTTGTGAGTTCACAAAAGGCCCAATCATTATTCGTAGGCCGAAGTCTCCAAATAATGACCATATCCGATCAGGAACCTAGAATTTCTTCTAAGTCAAGTTCATAGTAACCCAGTCATACTACTAAGACTGAACAATCAAGTATGATATGCACAGAGTAACTTCCCCAAATAAAATGTAGTATATATAATAATCAACCGGGGTAAAGCCGGACTACTAAGTAATAATCAACCGGGGTAAAGCCGGACTACTATCTTAAGACAATAAAATGTAATACTATTTATCAGGGGTAAAGTAGGGCTACTAAGTAATATTCAAACAACGTAACATTGTCCTACTAAACTTAGCAAAGAGCTATGGGAATCACAGACAATCTTCGCGGGGAACCACCCAACGCATATCACACAACATACCCATTCAATTGCATAAAACATGTTAACAAAAAATAATGACTCATCATGCTCGCATATAAAGTAACTTAATGATTACAAAAAAGGTACAAGGTTCCCACTGTATTGATGACAAGCCTCGCCTACCTCGAGATCCATGATCTCTTGGTTCATCTTTTGGATTGATCGTTGTTAATAAAGAGTAAGTTGTTAATCACATATGCGCTCTAAGAAATTAGCCAAAAGGCTCACAAGGTTCATAACATAATCTCATACAATTCTCTAGTTATAAGCTAAGTGGATTATTTTATGGTTCTAAGCCCATATATGGTTCTACACCCTTCATTACCTATCTTTAGCACATCTAAAGGTTTACTAATTCAATTAGGTTGGTCCTACAGTTTATAGCTAAGTCTTATGAATACCTACACCTTATAGAAGAAACCAAAGGCTAATTTAAACTATAAGAGTCCAACAAATCAAATTAAGAATACATGACACTGAGCCCAAGTCCACTAACAAGCCCATTACAGAAAGCCCGTCTAACGAGAGTCAACTAACGGTCGCTAACGGTCGAACTAACTGTCAAAGGTCAACTAACAGTCAACGTCCAAGGTCGGGTCAAAGTCCAGGGTCAATGGTCAACTCATAGGGTTAACTCGGTCAACGAGTCAAACGATGTCGATGCAGGTTAACTCGGGTCAATAAGGCTGATTCGGGTAAGTCGGGTTCACAATTGACTCGGTCAGATTAACCGAGTCGAGACACACCTTTGAGACATCTGACTAGGATGACTAACAGCCTAATTCTATTGTAGACAAACCTCAACTCTATTTCTTACATTCTCATGTTCTGGTTTAACATTTCAGTTTTCAAATCAAATACAAACAACTTTGAATTTCAATTACAAACAATAACTTTGCCTACCTGCAATTGCAGCTTTAAGAACACTCTTTCTACAATCTGCTACAATACTAATCCACCTAGTCACCATTCTACACACTAGTCCAGTGTCTATCATAACCAATTTCATACCCACATCAACTTCAGCTCAACTCATTCACCACCATGATCTCTTCAGTTCCACCTAAAACTCCATATTAACATCTCATTTACCTAACCCAAGTCAACCTCATGTAACCAACATCAGCAATTCCCTGTAATACAATTCCTCATCCCTGCATTTCCAGTTTTACTGCCATAGACTTATCTCAAATTAACCACTCTTTCCGTCTATAACTCATACACTAACACCAATTCCCTTGTCCAGTTCATTACAATGATCTCATAAACAATCACATGACACCACCTCGGATTACCAACACATTATTAGCTCAATTCAACCTTGTAATTATCTTAACTTAACTACAGTTCATCTAATTCACAACTTAGATAGATACTCATTCACCAGATTCATTACAACACCACCACATCACAAACTCATTGCATACAAAATCCTTAAATAATCGTTCTTGCTCAGTTCATCTAATATTTCAACTCAAGTAGTCATGTATAACCAAATTGAGCTATCTACCAGTCAACTTCAATTGCATCTCATACCAGTAATACCGGCTAAACAATTTCATCTCCATCACATAACAACCATGTTCATCTCAATCTTAATTCAATTATCAAACACATATATTCAATCAATAAAACTGAATAATTGAACTAAACATTATAAAGAAGGATTACCTCAAAAGCCATGGAAACCAATTCTTCTTTACTTTAACTTGAATCAACAAAACACCTCAAACCCACTATCAAACCATCACTCCAACTCAACCAACTCTCACGAATTATCATCCTCTTCACTGATTCTCAAAAGTCTAAAATAATCTTCAAAGCCTTAACCATTTAATTTGTGTTGTTCTTCAACATTCTTCTCTAACTCAGATCAAACCCAACTCCAATTAGTCTTCTAGAGTATCAAATTCATCTATTGAATCCTCTCTGCAATTCCAGTGAATCCCTAACTCTTGATTCTTCATCAAAACTCTTCACATCGTCAATTAAACCATAACCCAGTTATTCTACATCCACCAACAACTCAATTAACTTATCAATTCCATACGAATCCAAAGATCAACCTCAAACCCTAACTCTGCTTCATAAAACATCCGCACCACTTTCGACTCTTCACTAACCTCAACAACTACTTCTACTGCATCTAATCCTCACTATGGATCGGTTCTCTCAATCGAATTATCTAGCTTTTCTCTCAAGAATTCACAGAAGAAGAAGAACAGAGGAGAAGAGAAGAAACGGAAGAAAGAAGAAGAAAAGAAAAAAGAAAAGAGAACGACTTCTCTTCGATTCGGTCGAGGGGATAAGGCCCAAGGAAACACTAGGACACACACTTGTTTTGATAGGGGAGTCACAACGTGTCTGTGTTGCATCAAAAGCATTTTCACGGAAATGACGATTTTGCCCTTCATACTGTCTTGATGTTTTCTTCTTAAATCCAGTATCCGATTCACACGTTCGAGTAGTCCGTTTCGCATAACTTTCCGAGCTCTATCTGATGATACTAGTTTCGCATCTAAATTATTATTAGATTAATTCCTATAAATTATCGTTCATGCTAGACTAATCGAGTTATTAATGGCTAAATTGATACTTGACCGGTCTAATCGCGTTGACGAGCTTGAGGATCGTTACAGTTACTGGGACTCCGGATTCCACCAATTCTTACATTCATGCGGTTCATCTATTAATTCCGGACAATTAAGGCTCATAAAGTAACAAATATCGACTCTAATTCTTTGCCAGGGTAGATTTTATAAAGAATTATATGTAACTCACAAGCATGGCGCATCTAAAGTACCTAAGACTAAGCATGCGACATCTAACGAATTCACAAATAATCAAGAAAAATCATAAATCAATTATAATAGTGCAAATAGTCATAAAGGAATTAAATAGAATTACCACATGGGTGCAAAACAGCTTCCTCCGTCGTCCCAGTGATGGGTTCTAGCTCATCATGGTGTAAACACGCTCAAAAATCATTATTAATGCTCAAAAATGGTTTACAAATGATGAACAAGGGAGAAAAGATGAAAAGCCTGATTTGTAACAGTTTTAATTGTTACAAAACGGACTGTTACAGAGAGCGATAGAAACAAGCTGCTGTAAAAACTGTAGCATATAAGTCTGCCCAAAATAAGTCTGCCATCCGTATTACGACGCACTACTATGGGTCTCTGTCACTGTTGAAGAACGACTGTCCTTGAGAGTCTGTTCTTCACGTTCTTGGTTCAGCAGCAGCAGCACTCAATTTTCTGAAACTTGATTTTCTGGCTATTGTAGCGTACCAATCTCTCCCAAACTCCCTATCACCTCTCTACTCGACCCCAGAACCTATTGATAACCCACAACGACAAGAATCTTCCCTCATAATCACCAAATATCTCCTCATTAATAAAAAATATTCTTCACGGGATAATTTCCTTTTCTTGATTCTCCACGCGTCTGCCGCTGTCGAGTCTTGCTTATTTGATCCCTCCACGCTTATTCAGAGACAAATACCTATCCAGCACGAGCAGAACTCGTTTAACCACGCTGAAATCCCGAGTATCTCTCCTCCCGTCCGTGCTGCCCTGTTACTTCTTCTCGCGACAATTCCAGCCAAAACTGGTCGAACAAAAGGCCTATACCAGCCCTGTTAGGCTTTAACAAATCATCCCATGAAATTTCAGCCATTGAATCTCCTTTTAACACGTTCAAAAATCAAACCAAAATTCTGCCAGTGAAGAACAATAATTTCCCGCCAAAACCAAAATTTGAAATGTGGAAGATGGTCACCCCTTATCCAACAGCTGGGGGTGCGAATATCAATTGGGTGCCCCTTAGTAATTGGGTTACCCCTTATCCAAAGTGGGAGTCCGAATATCAAATGTCCTCAGGGGTGTTAGAGCAACTTTCGGCCAGCGAATTTTCCAAAAATATTTATTTCCAAAAATACCTAAAAATACATAAAAACACAATATTAGTACAAAAATCGAGTTCCAACAATAGAGACAATGAGGACAATTCGGACACAAAATGTGTCTATCAAATACCCCCAAACTTATTATTTGCTAGTCCTCGAGCAAATTTATTCTAAAAAATAAAAATCATTTGAACCCCTAGGTGGCCCTAGAGGCGAAGTGTTGTCTCCGGAGGGTTTACCAGAGGTGTACCCACAAAACCTTTACTCCAGACCCTAGCTATCTACACAGAACCTTGGAAGGCACTAAAGAATCTCCTTGGTTGGCATACTTATTGACTACAGGAGGAAATACCCTGATGCGAAATACTATAATTCATATAAAGTGACAGAGCTCTACTCAGATAGTCGCACTATGGACATCAATACCCGGAGTCAAAACTAATCACATGGATAGATCAAGAAGATGGATATAGAGAAAAACATAGATGGTTTTGATGTTTACTAAGTGATCGGTGTTTCTCATATACGTCAGAAGGCCTCCGCCAAAATGAACCTATCCTAATGGGTGAGATACTAGTCGACTAATATCAACACCTTTGGCATATACAAGGGAACCGGTGGTCGACAATCCTAACTCTAGGTCAACACAAGCTGGCATATACAAGGGTTCCAGTGGTCGACTTTATTGAATTTATTAGGTTGGTCGATGGTGCTGGTCTCAATTTCATCATTCTTTTTTTTTTTTTTTTTTTTCAACTTTTTTTTTCAACTTTTTTTTTTTTTTTTTTTTTTTGGGTATCTCAATCACACTAATTCACCCTAGCATTGGTAACAACTTGATTCGTGGGCCCCACCTAATCACTTAGAGAAACATAGTTTCAAGAACAAAATAAAAATAGAAGTGAAAAGGACTCAACGAGATATGGTGAAACTATCATGTTATTTCTAACACCTGAGCTACGTGCTTTTATGAATAGACTCTTTAGATGTTGCCATCTAATCAGATTGGTTCCTCAACTCCTACAACCAAAATGCTTCCATCCACTTAGATTGGTTAGTGCCGACCTTAATAAGCATAAATTTCTAGGCTCTGGAGTTTAATTATCGCAACTAAAAAGTTTCTTCCATACCCCCAAACTTAAATCTAACATTGTCCTCAATGTTCTAAAGATAAAATTAAAAGCATGAACAAGGAGAAGCTGTTACCATTTGAAGTAAAAGAGTTAAGGAAAGATATTGCAGGTGTTGCAAGAGCATGGGTTACCTCCCAAGAAGTGCTAAGTTTAAAGTCTTGACCAGGACATTGGAAAGGATTAGTCACCTCGAAGAATCATAAAGCAACTTGAGTCGGAATAAGCTGCGGGTCATGCGGATCAAAAGTGCTAACCACAAGAAGAGGAGGAAGCGCACATACCGGGAAGATATCCAACATACCCTTATATATTGTTTTGTTTAAGACAACTACATCTAGTTGTGGTTCGGGTTCAGGCTCTATAAAAGGGTCTAGATAACAAAATTTCATGGGTTGCGTTTCCTTAAGATCAGGTTGTAGAGTCTGGAAATACTCAGTTAAGAACTTAGAAGCACATAACAATAACCTGAATAATTGAGGATCCTCTAAGTCAATCAGTTTTGACTTACATTGACCACAATAAGATTGGTGGTCTTCCTTAAGCAAATGTGTCGACCTAATATCCTAAAGTAATTAGGTTTAGTCTCAAAACTTAATAATTGACACATACGAAACTTATACATACCCACAATTGGAAGGAAGGTTTTTGGTGGGAAAACAAAGTCAATCGTGGTATCATAGCACAGGTTAACCACATCAACCGGAGGATGGGTTTCTAACAAGCTGAACTTCTTTATGGACACAACTAGGTTCGGGAAAAAGTGTATGAAGATAATCTTTTAAAATGGTTGAGGCACATATGTCAAGTCCCAAGTGAGGGATCTCTGTAAGAGCTAAAGGTAAGGCACAAGGAGAATGATAATCACCCCCAAACTTAGAGTTTTGGGTGTCTCTAGAAAGACTAGTCACAACTTCCCTAATTTCAAGGTCATCTGATTCCTGAAAATGGTCAATTGGTTCTTCTAAGTCGGGTACATCCTCACTCATCTCTACGAGTTCATTTTCTTTTTCTAAGTCTATTGTTTCTAAATCGCTAGACTCAAAATATACTCGTTCCTCTAAACCATCATTGGCTTCGTAATCAAAAGGAAATACTACATCGTCTAAACGGGGTATCCTAGTCAAATCCTCATCCTTTTGAATAGGTGAATAATTATTAAAATTATTTGGATTTGAACTAGAAATATTATCATCATTAAGCTCAATTGGAGTAACAAAATCCACGATCACTATGCCTACGATTTCAAATTCTTCATCAACACTATCCTCATCATAATCATCATTATAATAATATGAAAATGGTTGAACCTCATCTAGACAAGTAGTGTTACCAATTTTATCCTCGTCATCTTGATTATGTGAATAAAAATTATCCTTATTTTCAAGGGTGGTATTGGGAACACTATATTGGAATTTAAGACTATCTTGAGCAAATTTTTCCACCATCCTATTTGTACTCTCAGTAAATTGCTTGATGGACTCTTCTAGAGAAATCTTAGTTGACTGCTCTACGGACTCTTACGAAGCGGAATATTATAAGTCTCTTTCATAAATAAGTGAAACTTCTGTGTTGACTCATTGAAACTCTTGAGAGACTCTTCTAAAGAAATTGGAGGATCGTTTTGCTCGTAAGACTGATGCACGTGTGGATAGTAATTGGGCTCACCATGGTATGACCCATAACCTTCAAAAGATTGGCGTTCCCAACCACTATTCACACTATGGTCATAAAAAGAGGAATGTCCATATTGTTCAGTTGGATAATCATTGTATTGGCTGTTATAATACCAGTTTGACATCTTAGCGCAAGGAATTCTACACAAACACAAACAAGGCTGACTCGACCACAGAAAACCTACTGATTTCTATCAAACAAAAAGCATGATGGCTCCACTTAGATTGCTTTCTAGACCAGCTTCTAATCCTTCGAAAGGGAATTCGTTACAATCTGAGCAAACCCTGCGGAATCAATCAGGAGTTTAAGTAAGTTGAATAGAGGCGAGGGAAATTTGTGTGGAGCTTTGATACCCAAGGCCTCACCGCATTACAAGGCGGCGCAGTCACGCATTCAACTCACAGAAATCATCATGAACTTCGAAGTATGCTCAAAAGAGTAACCAATATTTTTCGAACGACTTCCTATTAAGCTCGTTACCCTATAGGTCTCGTTCTAGTCAAAATTTTAGGCTTAGGTTCGTGTTTGGTTTCGTTTTCCTAAGGCGGGCAAGAAGAAACGGTGATGAAATCCGAACCCTTATCTTGTATGGCCAGTCCTTGCCCTTTACTAGGAATTTAAAGCAGCCGTTTTCAATACCTCAACATATATGCATACAAAATCATCCGGTAAACCCGCTGACAGGGGATTCGCGGGTGTTTAGAATTCTTACCTCCCGTTCCAGACGGGGGATGAACCATTGAAGTCGACTCGGGCCACGACTCCTATGTCGTATACGAACCCGAGGGGCCGAGGTGATATTGTAATCACCGTCCTTCCCTGTGCAGTTTATATTTAAATTACCCTTCCTTAGGGTTGAAATTAATAATGTCCAATAGTCCAAAAATAAATTCCAAAAATTAAAAAGTCCAAAAATAAAAATTACAAAAAAAATTACCTAATTACAGTTTCTAAAAAAAAAATAATAATAATAAAAATTAATTACACTATATACAAGATTTTCTTCTTCACTCCGTTCGGATCTCTCTTTTCTTTCCTATTTTGGCTTTGCTTTTATTTTCAGCACTTTCTCTTTTCCTTTCGCTCCACTCCAAATCTGAAAGAAAACAGAAATACCGAAACGCGTAAAAAAGAACAAAAGTAATAAAAAGAAAAATAAAACCTAAAAACAAATCTATACACAAGTCCGCGTCGGCGGCGCCAAAAATTGGTGTGACTCAATAATGTTGTAGAAAGTGGTAGTAGGGTTGTCGTTCACTCGGACTTGACGAGATCGATTTTAAGTTTTAATAAAAGAGAATACAAAATATATACAATTTATGTCACAAGTTGGAGAGGATTCTTGGGACTCGGGATTCCACCAATTCTTACATTCATGCGGTTCATCTATTAATTAGGACAATTAAGGCTCATAAAGTAACAAATATCGACTCTAATTCTTTGCCAGGTAGATTTTATAAAGAATTATATGTAACTCACAAGCATGGCGCATCTAAAGTACCTAAGACTAAGCATCGACATCTAACGAATTCACAAATAATCAAGAAAAATCATAAATCAATTATAATAGTGCAAATAGTCATAAAGGAATTAAATAGAATTACCACATGGGTGCAAAACAGCTTCCTCCGTCGTCCCAGTGATGGGTTCTAGCTCATCATGGTGTAAACACGCTCAAAAATCATTATTAATGCTCAAAAATGGTTTACAAATGATGAACAAGGGAGAAAAGATGAAAAGCCTGATTTGTAACAGTTTTAATTGTTACAAAACGGACTGTTACAGAGAGCGATAGAAACAAGCTGCTGTAAAAACTGTAGCATATAAGTCCGCCCAAAATAAGTCTGCCTTCCGTATTACGACGCACGGATATGGGTCTCTGTCACTGTTGAAGAACGACTGTCCTTGAGAGTCTGTTCTTCACGTTCTTGGTTCAGCAGCAGCAGCACTCAATTTTCTGAAACTTGATTTTCTGGCTATTGTAGCGTACCAATCTCTCCCAAACTCCCTATCACCTCTCTACTCGACCCCAGAACCTATTTATAACCCACAACGACAAGAATCTTCCCTCATAATCACCAAATATCTCCTCATTAATAAAAAATATTCTTCACGGGATAGTTTCCTTTTCTTGATTCTCCACGCGTCTGCCGCTGTCGAGTCTTGCTTATTTGATCCCTCCACGCTTATTCAGAGACAAATACCTATCCAGCACGAGCAGAACTCGTTTAACCACGCTGAAATCCCGAGTATCTCTCCTCCCGTCCGTGCTGCCCTGTTACTTCTTCTCGCGACAATTCCAGCCAAAACTGGTCGAACAAAAGGCCTATACCAGCCCTGTTAGGCTTTAACAAATCATCCCATGAAATTTCAGCCATTGAATCTCCTTTTAACACGTTCAAAAATCAAACCAAAATTCTGCCAGTGAAGAACAATAATTTCCCGCCAAAACCAAAATTTGAAATGTGGAAGATGGTCACCCCTTATCCAACAGCTGGGGGTGCGAATATCAATTGGGTGCCCCTTAGTAATTGGGTTACCCCTTATCCAAAGTGGGAGTCCGAATATCAAATGTCCTCCGGGGGTGTTCCGAGCAACTTTTCGAGCCGAATTTTCCAAAAATATTTATTTCCAAAAATACCTAAAAAATACATAAAAACACAATATTAGTACAAAAATCGAGTTCCAACAATAGAGACAATGAGGACAATTCAGACACAAAAATGTGTCTATCACTTGGCGCGGAGACGTGGCTGGCATGGTTTGCCATTAGCACGGTGGTGAGAGAATTAGGGTTTGGTATATAAGAAGATGTTGTCGGTCAATACTAAGGGTTCTTTCGTGGAACATGATACATGTATATAAAAAAAAAGGTACCCTGGTAATTCTTACGTAGGCATGCTAATTGATTCAATAAATGCGCTAGTGGTCATAGTGACGTCATGCCAGATGTTCGATTTTACGATTTTATCCCTAAGCTAAAAACCACCATCGACATTAAGTCCCCTGTTTATCTTGGAATAGGGGCATTGTTGCGAGGTAAGCATAAGATGGTGACAGAGACAAGGACAAAATCAAAACGTAAATCATGCAAGATGGTCAGGAAGATCCGTCTAACCTTTTTCGAGAAGTAAGGAGAATATGTGATCCTCGTATTTGGTGGCTTTGCGTAAGTTCTGCTTGTGGCACCGCAGGTTAGGCTGCGGGGTGGTAGAGGCGATTGCTGGTCGAGATACAAGTTGTTGGCCTCGGTCTGGAATGGTCGTGCGTCCTTTGGGATAGGCTTCAGAATGTGGAATGGATCCACTAGCATAGATTTAGCGTGAAGGGAATCCGCTAGCATTGGATCGTTTTGGAACGAGCAGCCAGCATTGTTCGACTTAGACTTGGAGCCGTTAGAATTGGATTGGCTTGAAACGAGCCGTCAGCATTGGTCGGCTTGGACTTGGAGCCGTTAGCATTGGGTTGGCTTGGAACGAGCTGTCAGCATTGGACCGGCTTGGAACGAGCCGTTAGCATTGGATCGGCTTGGAGTGGAGCCGTTAGCATTGGTCGGCTTGGAATGGAGTCGTTAGCACCGACTTGGCGGGGTGCCGGTGTTCGCATGGCATGGCGTGAGCGTTGGCTTCGGGAAGATAACAACTTGCTTAAATTCCGTGGGAAGGTGACGAATGGCTTAGGGAAGATAACAACTTGCTTCATTTTCGTGGGATAATGGAAACTTTGTCTAAATTAGGGTTTAGCATGCCGAAACCCTAATTAGCACCCCTTACTAGAATCGTTGTAGAATTCTCGTACGAAATCGGATTTTGACGGTCCGCCCCTCCATTTTAATTGGAAAAGAATTTCCTATCTTCTTACGCGGGAAAATTTTGTTTTTGAGCTCATTTAGGAGGTTAAAACGGCCCGACAGTGAAACCCGGGAAGAATTCAGGAGGGATGTTGAGGGCCCGGGGTAGCATAGTCGCGCCGAGTCATCTATTCCCGTTCATGGAGCAAGAAGGAAATTTTATTTTGTGCAAACTCTAGAAACTCCGTCCGTATGAAAAGAGGTATTGACCTTCTTCTATTTTCCTCGTTGCTCGTAGGATCATTGCCTTCGTGCGGTGTCTGTCCAGTGGATTCCAAAATTTACCAAACTCCATTGCATTCTTGGGATGGATGGATGTGGCTGCGTTTTTGGTCCATCCTTGATTTTAGGTTGTTCACTACCTGAACCTTCTGAACGCGATGACAATATGTTGTGGATGCTTGTCTGGTCGAAATCTTACGGAGCCACTGGATGGAATATATGAGTTGGGAGACATTTCGTTCCATCCTTGATTTTAGGTTATTCAGTGCCTGGACATTCTGAACGCGATTGCAATATGCTGTGGATGCTTGTATGGTCGAAATCTTCCGGAGCCACTAGATGGAATTGATGAGTTGGGAGACGTTTCGTTGCCGACGTGTTGTTATCAAGTCTTGAAGGACTTTTTTCCAAGAGACATCCTTCGAACCATCTTCTGAATCTTGGACTATCGTATGGAATGGGATGCGGTGAGAAGTCCCCAGTTATATTTTTGTTAGATCCGTTGACATGGCCGAACATGTGAATGTATCTCTATAGCGTGCTTTTGGAGTCTTCGATGCACATGTATGGCTTTGTGTTGAGAAATTCCTGCGGCTCGTAAAACTTCGATAGTGATGATGTTGAAGTCAGAAATAACCTGGTTGAGGAGGGTGAAAGCGCCCCGTGCTGGTATTCACCATGTATACAAGCTTATTGTACCCCTCTCTATCTTGAATCCCTCTACTTTCATCACATCGCCTTGAATCCACGTCCAAGGGATTTGATACAAGCTTGTTGTACCCCTCTGGATGTGACACTGGGATGCTGAGAATATCACATGGACGAAATATTCTGGATAGCGAAGAGGTAGAAATGAGAGACTTATGTTGTTTATCATGGCTCCCTTTGTTTCTTCAAGAATATGTTTCAGTCGCGTTTCTGGGGTTATCTCATGAATCTTTGATGGTCGTCGGGATGGACTGCGATGAGTAGTCCCCAGTCGCACTTTTCTTTAGTTTCTGAAGTTATTTTTTCTGAGAAAGTTTGGGATCCACCGCGGCCTCATAAAGCGTTGCAGGCGTCTTCTAGACAGAGAGGTGATGATATTCTTACTCTACACCCTTGAAGAGTAAATGACCTCGTCGTGACTATGACCTTTTGGTTGACCGTGTCTTCTGAGCTTTGACAGTGAAGGGATTCCGTGTAGATCCTCGGTCCCCAAGTGTGGTTTACATGTTTCCATCTTTGTAGTGATCGTGCTTTGGTGAAGTTCTCGCTAGTATCAAAAAACGAGCGGCACCGGTTCTTGGCAGAAGATGTGATCAGAAAAGACTACATTGTCATGGGAAGAAAGTAAGTTGGATGGATGCGTAAGCGAGCAAATTTTCCATGACCACGAGCTTTGGCGGGAAGGAGGCGTTGAAGCGGCTTCGGTTCTTGGAGAGGAAGTTGAAACTTATAGAGAAAAAATGCTGAAGCTCCGTCTTCGGATTCTGGAGCAGCTTATGGAGAGAATGCTAAAGCGGAGAGGCTGCTGGAGCAAATGTTAAAGCGGAGTGGATGCTGAAACAAACGTTGAAGCGGACCCGCTGCTGGAGAACGTTGAAACGGAGCCACTTTTGGAGAGAACGTTGAAACGTCGCCTTGCAACTCTCAGAGCCTTGACGGTTACCATGTTGAAGTCGTAGACCGCGTCACTTAGTGTTCTGTTATACTCGACATCCCTCAAGTGAACATAGGTTATGAGTCCCCAGTTCCACTATCCATCATGCTTTCCAGGAGTGGTTGGGGTTTGGGAACGGCTTCCATGGCTGGAAACACCTGCTTTCCTGATGCAGTGCGGTTGAGGGATGCAAATATGTCTTGACGCTATGCCTTGGATAAATATAGAATCTCACATAACTGTTTCATCATAGACTGCACGACTTTTTGGGGGAAGTCCCCAGAAATCGTGCAGCTCCTGATGGGAAGAGGGCCTCTGTGAACTTAGGAGGGTTACTGATTTCCCTTGCCTTGATTTTGGAAAAGTCGTTCTTGATATTTACGTGTGATGAAATTGGATTGTTGATTCCCTTCTACTGGGCATTCAAGAGCAACGCGAGCCTCTTCATCTATAAACACACGTCTTGCTAAAGTGCCTGCGTCGGATGTTAAAAGTATTCCTTGTCAGCTCCCTCTTTGGTTGACGTGACTCTTATGGTGGCCGCTCCGTCAGTGTCTTGAGGAAATAAGTATCTCTTTCTGAGTTATAAAAACGTCTGTCTGAGCCTTACGAGAACCTTTTGTGTTTCCATCAAATCAACAGTGGTAAAAGGAGGCGGCTTATCCGACTCTTCCAGTATCTTGCCCTGATGGTGGAGTAGCAGCGTCTCTGGTGACGGTTGGAAGGGTGAGGATGATGCTGTTTTGGCTGGTTGTGGAGCGGAGAAGATGGCGCTGGAAAGATGCAAGCTGCCGGCGTTGTAAGGATGCAAGATGTTAGCGTTGGATCGGCTTGGAATGGGCGCTGGCTTGGCATGTGTGCTGGCTTGGATTTGGTATGGCGCGGACTGTTGGCTGGGCATGGCGCGGACTGTTGGCTTGGCACGACGCAGACTGTTAGCTTGGCACGACGCCGGCTTGGCGTGGCGCGGACCGTTGGGCTCCGTGAGGCTTGTTCTTGCGGGCCCAGTTGCCTCTTTCCATATGTAGCTCAAATAGGAAATCCTTTCCTTATTCAAATTCCAAAAGTGTTATGGCTATAAAAGGGGTTGGCTCTCCTCTTTTTTTTTTTTTTAAAGGCAAACAAAGCGCCTGATTTATGGTTTGATTTGAATTGATAGATAACTATTATCTATGAAGTTTTTGGATTATTATTTTGGAATAAACCGTTTTAGAATGATGTTGTTTTGGTTATGACTATAAGTAGCATAAGTACCCCAGGAAAGCCATGGAATTGTGAATGTTGTGCGACATTAGAAAGCACAAAATGAAACATGGGAACAATATGGTTATCGGTTTTTATCATCTCTGTGAAGGTTTGAAGTAGTAGACCATGTATTTTTCCTGGGAAAGACTTACTCAGTTTTTCGGATCTCCTAAGGAAAAATGAATCTTTCGGGTGCAAATCCGAGTTTTGTGGGAAACACCGTCATGATCGTGGAAAGTCCCCAGTCATCCGTGAGTCACCTGATAACCGAGTTGTCGATCCCTGGGAAGATCGTTTGCTTCTACCGTCTTGGAAGTCCCCAGTCATCCCTTGTCATGTCATGACTGGTAATTGGGCCGTCTGGTAACTGAGTCGTCGATCCTTGAGCGGATCATTTGCTTCTACCGTTTCGAGATCTAAGTCAAACGATGAGATTGAGAGTTGAAAATTGATGGCGTGATCGACAGATAAATCCTCCCGCTGTGGTCGCCAATTGTTTGAGGGTGAAAACGGTTTCTGCTGATTTCGATAATTTCGCATGAGTGGGTGAGAAACTGAGTCTAAACCCTAAACAATGTACTGCAAGGGAGTACTTTAGATTCGAGAGATCAATATGTACAAGACCGGCCTAAACCAAGAAATGGCAGTTCCAGACTTGCTTCGGTCACAAAGTGAAGGAGAAGGGTTAGTTTTAGGGAAGGAAGTGAAGAAAGCGTTGAGACCAGAATAGTTGATTCTGGAAGAGTAGTTGTTTGAATTGCATCAGAAAGTGAAAGCTAACAGATGGGAAAGCTAGCAAGTGGTTTCTGAGTGTTGTGTGCTCCTGACCAAAACTTGTTCTTTGGTGGAAATAGGTAAGACCTATTTATACAAGTCGTAACAAAACGTACTCTGGTCTCGTAAGAAATGGGAACAGCTGAGTAAAGTGGAAGGAGGTGGTAACGGGTAACGCCTGGAATTGATGTTCCATAATGAAAGAAACGTTTCACCATTACTCCTTGTATTTACTAACCGACTCATTCTTATGACACTTTCTTGTAACGGGCGTAGTGTACGCCGCACGCTGTAAACCGCTAAACCAATACCCTAATGAGCATCCCCCAGTTTGTGACATGTGTTGATGTCTCGAGGTTTTTCATGGAAAACGTGTAGCATGTTGTTGTTGCTTGGCCAGTTGAGCTTGGGAGACTTGCCGGCTCGGTGGTGACCCTCGACGGTCGAGATTTTGTATCTTGAGAGGAAGGGTAGCCGTTGATTGTTGCAACCCCTCGTTTTGGCAGCCGGCGTCGTGCATGGCTTTGGCATGTCTTAGGCGCGACCAAAATTAGGGTTTAGTACAAAGCATGATGTTTGGATCTGGGCCGCAAGTTTCCATGCGTTAGGTGGCGAACTTGTGTGGCTAATATTTGCATCTCAGATGAAAGGGCAGCCATTGATTATTGCAACCATTCGTTTGGAAGCCATCGGCATGACCGGTCTGGTTATGGCATGCTCATGCATGTTTTAGGCGCGACCAAAATTTAGGGTTTGGTACAAACCGTGTAGTTTTGGCATTGGGCCAGAAGTTGCCACGCGTTGGGTGGCGAACTTGGACGGTTGAGATTTGCATCTCAAGAGAAAGGGCAGCCATTTATCGTGGCTACCTTCCGTTAGTAGCCTGGAAACTTTGTCTAAATTAGGGTTTGGCATGGTGAAACCCTAATTAGCGCCCTTTACTAGAATCGTTGTAGAATTCTCGTACTTACTCGGATTTTGACGGTCCGCTACTCCATTCGACCGGAAGAGAATTTTCTATCTCCCATCGCGGGGATATTTAGGTTTTGAGCTCATTCGGAAGGTGAAAAGAGCACGACAGTAAAACTCAGGAAGAATTCAGGAGGAATGTTGCGGGCCCGAGGTGGCATAGCCGCGCCTGTGTCATGGCGGCACGGATGGCATGGCTTTTGGTATGTGCGTGCGGCATATTGGCACGGTTTTTTTAAGCTAGTGCGTTTTGGGAAGCTAGCGTGTTTTGGGAAGCTAGCCTCTTTTGAGACCGTGGGAGGTTTGGAGCAACCTGATTGGTCAATGAAAGTAGTGGACCAGCAAGCTTTGGCATAGTTTAGGCAGAGCCAAAATTAGGGTTTGGTACAAACCGTGATGTTTGGACTTGATCTAGAAGTTTCCATGCGTTAGGTTGCGAACTTGAACGGCTGAGATCTGCATCTCAGATGGAAGGGTAGCCGTTGATCGTTGCAACCCTCCGTTTGCCAGCCAGCGACATGTGGTAGGGCCGGCATAGCTTTGGCATAGTTTAGGCGCGGCCAAAATTAGGGTTTGATACAAACCATGATGTTTGGCCTTGGGCTAGATGTTGCCATGCGTTAGGTGGCGAACTTGGACGGCTGAGATCTGCATCTCAGATGGAAGGGTAGCCGTTGATCGTTGCAACCCTCCGTTTGTCAGCCAACGACATGTGGTAGGGCCGACATAGCTTTGGCATGGAGATGTGGTTGGCATGGTTTGCCATTGGCACGGTGGTGAGGCTGGCATGGTTTGACATTGGCACGGTGGTGCGTCTGGCATGGTTAGCATGCCTTGGCGCGGAGATGTGGCTGACATGGTTTGCCATTGGCACGGTGGTGCGGCTGGCCTGGTCGGCATGCCTTGGCGCGGAGACGTTGCTAGCATGGTTTTCCATTGCCACGGTGGTGCGGCTGGCATGGTCGACATGCCTTGGCGCGGAGACATGGCTGGCATTGTTTGCCATTGGCACGATGGTGCGGCTAGCATGTCGGCCACGTCTTGGCACGGTGGTGCGTCTGGCATGTTTGACATGCCTTGGCGTGGAGACGTGGCTGGCATGGTTTTCCATTGGCACGGTGGTGAGAGAATTAAGGTTTGGTATATACGAAGATGCTGTCGGTCAGTACTAAGGGTTTTGCCGTGGAACATGACACATGTATATATAAAAAAAAGGTACCCTGGTAATTCTTACGTAGGCATGCTGATTGATTCAATAAATGCGCTAGTGGTCATAGTGACGTCATGCCAGATGTACGGTTTTATGATTTTATCCCTAAGCTAAAAACCACCATCGACACCAGGTTAATGCCTAAAATATTTGTACTCATTTCCCTGTTCAAATGTCTTGCCACAGCTTTAATAAAACAATTTGAATAAACTATTATCTTTTTTTTTGAAGCATGAAATTTATTAGATTAGACTGAAATTACACGGGGGTACGTTATACCCATAGAGTCTGCTATTACAATAGAACTGATAGATTGCGGAATTGTATGTTCCCATACTGCTGCCGTGAGTCTTCCTATGGAGCAATCATCCTCTGCTCGGTTTGCTAAACCATCTGCTGCTTGATTTGCTTCTCTGTAGACGTCGCTAATGGTATATTGCTGGATTTGGGTGAACCTTTGTTTGATCCCTGCAACCAGGTCAGATATATACCAGGGGGGGGGTCTATATTTGAGGTTATAAATCTCATTAAATTTTCTGAATCCGTTTCAAATTAGACTTTTGACCATCTTAGTTCCGTCGCCGTTTTTAGAGGCTATGTGCATGGCCCAGGTCTCCACTGCAAGTGCTGTGGTGATGCCTAGAGGTTGTGCTACTGCTAGGATAGTGTTGGTTTCCTCATTTCTACAAATAATACCTACTCCCGCTATTCCGGGGTTTCCTCTTGTTGCGCCGTCTGTATTGATTTTGATCCAATCTGATTGAGGCTTGAGCCATCCTTCAAAGATGGTTGAAGTTGTTACTGTTCTTTGTGCTGGGTTTGGATATGGTTGCATCACAAGGAGCACCGGTGGGAGGTGTGTCTGGGCCCAAGAGTATTCTTGTTGTAGCCTGATAGCCATTTGCATTACATTTATCGGATTTTGTTGCTGTTGGCGCTACATCACACCGTTTCTGGTCAACCATAAGGACCAAAAAAGGAAGCAGAAGGTTGCGGTAATCGGTGCAGGTACTTTTGTTTGGAGAAGTTCGAATATGGTTGTTGGTGAGGTGGTGAAATGGGTATGCCTTGCGAGGCGACGTGAAGGTTTCTGAGGTGGTTTAGTAAGAGGTTCCAAGAATCTATAGATGTCTGACAATGTAGCATAATGTGACTGGATATTTCGGGATTAGAACTGCACTGAGGGCATAGGTTGGAGTTGGTGAGATGGATGCGATGATGAATGTTGAGGGTTGGTAAACCCTCACTAATTGCTTTCCGCAAGAAAAGTTGTACTTTTGGGGGACATGGGAGTGTCCAAAGGAAGTTGGATGGTGGAAGGAGGTTTTGGTGAATTTGTACAGAAGCGCTAATGAGGCAGTTGTATCCTGAAGCAGTAGTATACTGTCCGCTTTTTGTAAAAGGCCATATGATCCTATCGGGTTGATTGCTCTGTGGGATTTGGATGCTGATGATTCGTTTAATTATTGGGTGGGGTAGTAGGCTTAATCTTTCATGATTCCGATTCCTGGTTGATGGGTTGATGATGTCTGCTACAGATTGTATTGGATAACAAGTAGCTGGGTTAATGGTATTTTCAAATTGTGGTATCCAATTTGCTTGTATGGGGGTATGTAATCCATCTCCTATTTGGTGGAAGAGATGTTTTTTGAAAAATGGTATGAGCGAGGCCATTTTGCCTCCACTGAGGGCTAGGGGAAGATGAGAGTGGTGGGATGCTTTCGAAAATGGAGGTCTGATCAAGGTATTTTGCATTATATAGTCTGGCTAATATAGAGTTAGGGTTTTGATGAATGTGCCAAACTCGTTTCATGAGTAGTGCTTTGTTGTGTTCTTTACTACTTCGGATATCGAGCCCTCCTTGTGATTTGGGTTTGTGGAGCTTGTCTTTTCCCAGTGGGTGGAGTTTTCTGATTGACGAATCATGACCCCAGAAGAAGTTTGTCGTGATACGATCCATTTTTTGGTGGATATGAGAAGGAAGGATTTGTGTTTGCATGAGGAGGTTGGCAGTAGGGGTTAGTGATGATTTTATGAGCTCGAATCTTCCCGATTGGTTGAGGCCTTTGGTCATCAATCCTTTTGCCTTGCATGCCAACTGTTGAAGCAGAGGGGAAAATATGTGGCTACAGGATCTACCATGTTTAAATTGTACTCCTAAATAGGTATGGGGGTTCGATGTTATTGCCATGTTGAAATATTGGGTTAACTTATCTAACTGGGGTAGTTCTAGCTTCGGATGATGTATCAGTGTGGATTTAGAGTCGTTGATGTGTTGACCCGCTGAAGTGTCGTAAGCCTGTAGCAGCAGTTTGAGGTGATTGATGCCTTCTGGAGTTGCTTTATATGTTATCAAGAGATCATCCGCTTACATAAGATGCAGTATTGGTGGAGCTTTTTTAGAAATGCGGATCCCCTCTATCTTATTTTGTGCTTCAAGTATTCCCAAATTGGTAGATAGTATTTCGACACAAATAATAAAGATATAAGAAGATAGAGGGTCTCCCTGTCGTATTCCCCTGGTTGAAGTGATGTATCCATGCGGTGTGCCGTTGATATTGATTGAGTAGGTTACCGTAGATATGCATAGCATAATATAATCCACAAAGTTGGAGGGGAAGCCTAATCTGGTGAAAGCATGTTAGATGAATCCCCAGTCCAAGGAGTCATAGGCCTTTTGAATGTCTAGTTTCAGTGCTATTTTAGGATCCTTAGTACGGTATGATGTTCTGATGTGGTAAAAAATTTCAGCTGCGATAACTATATTATCATGAATAGATCGTTGAGGCACAAAGGCATTTTGGTATGGGCTTATCAAAAATGGGAATATAGGTCGTATGCGGTTGACCAAGATCTTTGAGATGATTTTTTAAGTGACATTACATAATCTTATCGGTCTAAATTGAGATGGTTTTGAGGGATGTTCAATATTTGGGATTAGAGTGATGTTAGTGTGGTTCATGAGAGGGTGAATGCAAAATGACTCAAAGAAACTTTGGACCATTGCAATAAGTTGTGGTTGGGTTGTTTCCCAGAAAACTTTAAAAAACTTACTGGTGAATCCATATGGTCCTGGAGCGCGGTCCGATCCTTTGGAGAAAAGCGCCTATTTGATCTCCTCAGTGGTGACTTCCGCTGTTAGTTTCTCACATTGTCGGGGGTTTAACCTTGGTGTTATTGAGTCAAACAGGTTTTCATCAATTACTGTATTTGGAGCCGTATACTGGTCTATAAAGTGTTCAAGCATGATCCTGATAATTTCTTCTTTGTCGTTTATCCAATTGTTTTGATGATCCTGAATTTGTTGTATATTGTTGAAGCTTCTATGAATTGTGGCCTTCGTATGGAAGAATGTGGTGTTACGGTCTCCTGAATGAATCCATTATATTCTAGATCTCTGCTTCCATTATGTTGCATGGCAATCCAATAAATTCAGGTGTTCAATTCAGAGTTGCATTTCTTGTTGAATCCAATTGTTTATGGGTGAAAAATATTTCTGACGGTTTTGGTAATTTAGGGTGTGTGGATGAGAAATAATTCTAAATCTTAAACAAATGCACTACATGGGAGTGCTTGTAGATTCGAGAAATCAATCTGTGCAAATCTGGCCTAAACCAAGAAATGGTCGATCCAGACTTGTTTCGGCCACAAAGTGAATGAGATGGGGTTCATCTTAGGGAGGGAAGCGAAGAAGGTGTTGAGATTGTGAAGGTGTTATGTATGACTTGTATCGAGAAAGGTGGGCGGCTTGCGGGATGTAAGCTATCGATTCGGTGTTTGAATACGATTGTATCAACACTTACCTCTGTTGTCTTGTCTTGCCTTGTTCCCCTTCTGGAAAATAGGGAGGAGAACCTATTTATACAAGTCTTTAAGCCTAACCCTCGTATCTCGTGGGAAGTGGAGAAAGTGGAGTGATGGAGTAGTGGAGTCGTGTGTTGGTGTCACACGACCAGTCTTGCCCACTTCTCCCATCATTACTAACCGTCCATGACTTCCTGACACGTTCTTGTGATGGCGTGTTGTGCGCTGCACGCTGTAAACCGCCAGACCAATACCCCAGTATGTATCCCACAGTTTGTGACATGATTGATATCTTGAGTGTGTGGATAGTGGGACCCACATAAAGTAGCATGTAATTCTAGATTAAATATATAAGTTATTTAGGAAGTCGATACTTGTGAAGTATCGTGTGTATTCTATGCAAGTACAGCATCGAGTATATTCAGCATGTATGAAGCATCGCTGTTTAAGCGTCTCAAAATAGCCTCATGTCCATCCTACTTCATGTGATGGTTTAGAGGTTGTGCAAGCAAGTCCTCCCTTGGCCGACCACATGGTGTGGTAGAGTGACGGGTGGTGATCACCATGACACCTCACTAACCAATTAACTCCTGACCAGGGCTGTATAACCAAACCGGTGAAGTTGGACGGACGAGATGATCTTTGAGACACTCATCTGCGACCGTTAGTGGAATTAGGGTTTTAGAAGAGGTGCGCAAGCACCACTTTTTAGCTTGGTCGAATTCAAGCTTGGGACACAATTTTGGTATGAACGATCGGGCATTCGTGTAGACGGCATGCCGTTATACATGCCCATACCTCATTGTCCCGTGAAAGTGTGATCTGGACCGCTCAATTTTTCCGGCAAAGAGGAGCGGTCAGGATTGATTTACGACAGAAGTTTAGTGCCGCAAATACCGCGCGTCATGCCTTCTTCAGGCTCGCTTTTCGGGACAACCAAGCTTGGTCGGTCCCGGTCGATTGGTTCAACGTGTAGGTGGCAGGCTAATGTATATGCTTATACCTTACTTTCCCATAAGAACGTGATCTAAGCCACTTAATTCTTCCAGCGAAGTTGAGTGGTCGAGATCAGTTTGCGATTGGGAAGTGTGACCACGCTAGTTTGCGCGTGCGAATTGGAACGACCAGGTATGGTATTCCTTGGCCGATCGGGTGTGGAGATAGATGGATCCACGTTGATCATGTTGATGCTCACTGGACCTGCTCAGTCGACTCCTAAACCCTCCATTCGATCAGGATAAAATGGACGTTTGCGATCAATGCAAACCCTAATTAGGGTTTTGCCGACCGTGCGACATGACCACTTTGGGCGCACGATCTGGAACGACCATCCATGGTAGGTCCTGACCGATCAATCATGTGTGTAGGCGGGCTTACAGTGAACGTGTTGACATGCTCTGGGCCCTTTGAATCTACATCTACACCCTCCATCTATGCCTGCGAATAATTTAGGGTTTTTTGTCCATATTTCTTTGGCTTGGACGGTTTGGCAAGCTATGCCACCCTTTTGAGGAGGCCTACCATGCGGGGCCCGCGTTGGGTCGGTAGTGAATATTCCAATACCTGCTTGGGTTCATGGATTCAATCTAAGCCATCCAATCATGCTGGTGAATTTGGATGGTCGTGATCGTTTCTTAGACTGATATGGACAGTCCAGATTCAAATATGCTCAATCGGGCTAGTATAACACACCGAGAGATGTATGCTCAATCGGGCTAGTATAACACACCAAGAGTTGTAGCCTATACGGGTATTTCGGACATTCTTCATTATTAATGCTTGGAGGTTCGTGTTGCTCTGCTAAGAACAACACTCAGTCGTCATGCCGCACCGGTAATGAGTACAGGAAATACAAGGCTGGTCATGCATTAATTAATAATGCTGTAAATTCACAGGGTATATGGGATTGTTGCTACATGCTACAACCTGTATGAATTTTGTGTATTTAATTCACAGAATACTAGGATTGTTGCCACATGCTCCATTCTAGGTGAATTAGTAAAGTGAAGAAGTATTCATCACTTTATTAGTGGCTATCCTTTGCAGGATGTCAGCGCATAAATTTGGTTTCACAATTTTAGCCTGAACTAAAATCTACCATCAACATTAAGTCCCCTGCCTAGCACATAATGGTTACACTATTGTGGGGTAGGCATTAGATGGTGAAATATACAGATAAAACTTATGAGACAAAGTTAGATGTTACTAGGAGAGATAAGTCGTCCTGTCCTTGGAGAATGTCACGTTGAAGAGGCGTTCAGGCGAGCGTTCCCTTAGCATGATGTCGGTCTTGCCTGATTCGATCGACCTTGTTATGCCTGCTTCGATCGAGAGCTTTCTTCGTGATTGTTCCGCTCGAGCGTGGGGCTGATGTGCCTACTCAACGGTCTGTTGCGCCTGTTTCGCTCGATCGTGGGACTCATCATGCGCCTGCTTGATCGAACGTGGGCTTGTTATGCCTATCTTGCTCGAACGTGGGACCCACCGCATTCCTGCTTTGCTTGGGGTCGACTGTGCCTGCTTCGACCAATTTGGGGCTGGATGTGCCTGATCAAGTGGGAGCTGTCGCGTGCCTGCTTTGATTGGGGCCGGCTGTGCCTGCTTCGACCGATTACCAAACCTGTTGCCTCACCCCAACACCGAGACTTTCCTCTTGACCAACACCGGCCTTGCTGATTTTGAACCGAACGACGGACATATTTGCTTGGCCGACACCGGTCTTGTTTGCTAACGTGGCCCAATACCAGCCTTGTTTGCTGACGTGGCACAATACCAGCTTTGTGACGTTGATCGGCCTTGACCAATACCGGCCTGACGTGACCCAATACCGTCCTACTTACGTGACGTGATATCAGTTTTGCTTGCGTGATGGGATGTTAGCCTTGCAATCTCGACCAACACCGACTTTGCGGACTTGACTAACATCGGCCTCGTTTGCTAGCCCAATACCAGCCTCGTGACCTGAGATGTACCGGACTTGTGACTTGATCAACACCGGCCTTGCTTTATTTGCCCGTACAGTTTATGTGCTTGCTCGAGTGTCATCCTTGCTACTTCGACCAACACCGGTCTTGCCTTGACAAACAACGGTCTTGCTAACCAACATCGGTATTCCCTTTGCTCGAACGTGGGATCTAGGCGTGCTTTCTTTGCCCAAACTGAACCTTGTATGTTTGAACGTGGTGTGGGTCCCTCTGAGAGCGTTCAAGCATCTTCTGGAGCAAGCAGGTCCCTGAGAGCATTGAAGCAACTTATAGTGGGTGGAGCGTTGAAGCGACTTATGCTGGAGAGAGTGTTGAAGAAGTTCTTGACTGACGGTTAAGGAATTTCATGTTGAACCTCAGTCCCCAAGCGTGGTCTACGTGGCTCTATCTTGTATGCCCGATTGGTCATTTGTACGTAATGGTTGTTGATATGGTGAAGCTCTGTATGGTATTAATCGACGAGAAACAACAGTTCCTGGCAGCATTTGTGATCGAAGAGGCTGGCGGGGAGGCGTGATAGCTACGAGCACGAACTTGGCGAGTCATCATATAGTGGTAGAGCTCGTCTCATTGTTAGAGGGATAAACTGGAACCGATGGCTTTCTTAACGTTTCTTCATGAAATAGAGAAGAGGGAGACAATCCCCTGTCCACGAGTATCCAGAGATTTGGACTTGATAGATGTTGTCACGCTAGGTTCACGAGGCTGTCATACTCCTTTGGTAACGCAACTAAATCTTCTACGGGATACAAATTCTGAAAGCGTCTCTCATTGATGTAGTTACCATCGATAAAGATATGAAACATCTTGGACGTTGTTTCACCATTACGACAGTCGTGCATATGGTGATGGAGTTGGAGTTGGCGATTTTGGACGCGCAGGATGTTGTATCTCGGTGGCTTTCCTCTTCTTTTCAAATAAACCGCTACGAAAGGCTGAAGGTTGTATTGCCTGTTGGTAGGATGTATGCTTCCACGAACATCATGAGGCTCTTAATTACTGGAAGGCCTGGTTCTTTCCAGCAGGGTAGATGCTGTCGTAGATGAGCGTTCAACAGCTTCACGAAGTCCAGAGGATGACCAAAAGTGCAGATTCTCCAACATAACACGGTAGACATGCACCATCCTCTGATAGAGTGATTCGCCCGGATTATTTCTCGACATGACATGCGGACATCGTTATCTTCTTGAGGCTGCTCCCTTGAGGTGTCAGCTTCAGTGGATCTGAAGATGTCCCATGCTCGCTCTTGTCTGGGCTGACATAATAGGCTAACCCTTTTTGATGATTCAGAGATGACAATATTTGTTGAATCCTCGAAACGCTTCTGTTGTAGTGTGATCCAGGCGAAACTTGATCCTTTCTTCAGCAGGGGGTGAATGAAGCAAAAGTTCACCTTGCCCATGAAGTTTTTTGAGCTCCTTCACAGTTCACGGCAGCGATATTGTGAGGATAGCTTGAGTCTTGGATTTGACTACTATATCATCCACGTAGTCTTCGACTTTCTTATGCATAATGTCATGGAAGATTGCCGTCATAGCACGTTGATACGTTGCGCCGGTGTTATTTAAACCGAATGGCATAAAAGTATAGTAAAAATTGCCAAGAGGGGTTCGGAAGGCTGTCTTACTTGCATCGTGCTCATACATCCTTATCTGATTGTAGCCGCTGTAACCATCCATGAAGGAGAACATGCCGTGTCCACTGGTGGCTTCTACTAACATGTCGATGTTAGGCATAGGAAAGTCGTCCTTGGGGCAGCACTTGTTCAAGTCTCTGAAATCCATGCAGCACCGAATCCGTCTGTTTTTCTTCTTTACTGGGACCACATTAGCTAACCAGGTCGGATGATGAATAGGTATGATGAAGCCAACAGCTAGCAACTTCTGAATTTCATTTTTGATTTGTTCTTCCACTTCGTGTTTGAATTTCCTCGGAGTTTTCTTGATCGGCTTGGATCCAGGTATGACATGTATGTGATAGGTGACCAATTTTCGTCTAGACAAGGCATTTCCTCGTATGTCCAGGCAAACACATCTTGGTCCTACTTGAGTAGTTGGACAAGACTCACACGTTCGTCCACGGACAGAGTCGAACTGATAGAGACAGACCTGGGAGATTCTTCATTCCCTATGTTAACAGTCTCGGGCTCGTCAGTTGTAGAGTTGGTGCCATCTTGTAGCTGTCGCGGAGCGTTCAATACCTCCTCCTGTGTTTCGTCGTTCTTGCATCATTCAACTGGGCAAAGGGATTGGGTGCCAGTCTCCTCTGCTAATTGCTAACAGCGGCGCCGGTATATTGTCTTCCCCTTTTGATCACGGTTTGCCTCGAAAGTGCGTTCCCTTTTGGTGTGAGCATGGGTTGAAGCTTCACCGGATAAAGATGGACGCCTCGTCAGAAAAGGCGTGTCGTGGTGCTTAGCTCCTAGTGATGCAAGTTGGTCTTGTTCCTGGATTAAAGCCCACATGGGTAGTGGGGTGCATAGGACTTTGTCTTACCTTCCCTGCGGAGTTTCTTTTGGCTCGAACAGTTCCACTCCGTATATTGCTGCATACGGAGACAATGATGTAGGGATACGGATGAATTCCTCATTTAGAATGGTCTTCAGGAACTGGTGATACATTGAAGGGATGACCTTATTGTCATGAAGCCACGGTCTCCCTAGTATCATATGGTAGTCCGAATCCTTTTCTATGACCTTAAATTTCACTTTTGACTGAACGGGTCCTATTGATAAATTCAGATTGACATACCCGTATGTCTTTGATGCAGTTTCCTTGAAGTCTGTCATTGTGGTGGGATGCCATACAATCTTGCATGGGCTAACCTTGGTTGTCCTAAGAGTCTTGAGAGTAATCACATTCGAAGATGCTCCTGTGTCGACGAGGGCCCTCCTGAACTATGAACCCTTGATGCGTGCGGTAACATGTAAGGCCCGGTTGTAACCTTCCTATGCCATCATGTCGTCTTCTGTAAATGTAACATTATTTACAGATGTTTCTGATGCAGTTAGGACTTTTGGACGTGAAGGAGTCAGGTGTACGTCTAGATCTATTTTATTAATTGCAGCAAACGTTTCTGCCCGTTGATTCTTCGAGAGGTGCAAGAGTTCACACAAGCTTTCCACTAGAGATGTTGCTTCCTGATCCACTGGTCTCTGGTTCGTAGTAAAGATGTTGATCTGATGGGAACTAGTCCCCGGTGTAGAGGTCTCCGGAACGCTCATCTCTGATGTCATCTTAATGAGGAGATCAAGTATGTCGTTTACCGCTTCTTTGATTAGCTCCATGTTCTTCGTGTGAATCTCCTGTACCCGTGCTAGTTCGCTTAATGTTGGAAATCTCCTGATCATGCCGTCATATACGCCGTTAGGAGGAGGGGTATCTCCGTTGGAGGAACCATCAGGATTTGAGACTGTCGAGGTGGTCCTAAGACCAACCATCTCGAAATCGATTAAATGGTATTGAAGAATTTTACTTTAAAACCGAGATATTAACCTCCCACTGTGGTCGCCAATTGTTTATGGGTGAAAACTATTTCTACCGGTTTTGGTAATTTGTGGTGTGTGGATGAGAAATGAGTCTAAACCTTAAACAAATGCATTGCACGGGAGTGCTTGTAGATTCGAGAAATCAATCTGTGCAAATCTGCCTAAACTAAGAAATGGTCGTTCCAGACTTGTTTCGGTCACAAAGTGAAGGAGATGGGGTTGATCTTAGGGAGGGAAGAGAATAAGGTGTTGAAATTGTGAAGTTGTTGGCTATGTATGACTTGTATCAGAAAGCTGAACTGGCTTGCAGGATGTAAGCTATCAGTTCCAGTGTTTGAATACGATTGTATCAACACTTGCCTCTGTTCTCTTGTCTTGCCTTGTTCCCCTTCTGGAAAATAGGGAGGAGAACCTATTTATACAAGTCTTTAAGCCTAACCCTCGTATCTCGTCGTAAGTGGAGAAAGTAGAGTGATGGAGTAGTGGAGTAGGGTGTTGGTGTCACATGACCAGTCTTGCCCACTTCTCCCATCATCACTAACCGTCCATGACTTCCTGACACGTTCTTGTGATGGCGCGTTGTGCGCTGCACGATGTAAACCGCAAGACCAATACCCCAGTATGTATCCCCCAGTTAGTGACATGATTGATGTCTCAAGTGTGTGGATCGTGGTACCCACAGAAAGTAGCATGTAATGCTAGATTAAATAACTAAGTTATTTAGGAAGTCGATACTTGTGAAGTATCGTGTGTATTCCGTGCAGGTATTGCATCGAGTATATTCAGCATGTATGAAGCATCGTTGTTTGAGCGTCTCAAAATAGCCTCATGTCCATCCTACTTCATGTGATGGTTTAGAGGTTGTGCATGCAAGTCCTCCCTTGGCCGACCAAATGGTGTGGTAGAGTGATGGGTGGTGATCAGCATGACACCTCACTGACCAATTAACTCCTGACCAGGGATGTATAACCAAACCGGTGAAGTTGGACGGACAATATGATCTTTGAGACACTCATCTGCGACCGTTAGTGAAATTAGGGTTTTAGAAGAGGTGCGCAAGCACCACTTTTCAGCTTGGTCGAATTCAAACTTGGGACACATTTTGGCATGGCCGATCGGGCATGCGTGTAGACGGCATGCCGGTATACATGCCCATACCTCATTGTCCCGTGAAAGTGTGATATGGACCACTCAATTTGTCTAGAAAAGAGGAGCGGTCAGGATTGATTTACGACATAAGTTTGGTGCCGCAAATGCCGCGCGTCATGCCTTCTTCAGGCTCGCGTTTCGGGACAACTTGGTCGGTCCCGGCCGATTGGGTCGGCGTGTAGGTGGGAGGCTGGTGTACATGACTATACCTTACTTTCCCATAAGAACGTGATCTAAGCCACTCAATTCGTCCGGCGAAGTTGAGTGGTCGAGATCAGTTTGCGATTGGGAAGTGTGACCACGCTAGTTTAGGCGTGCGAATTGGAACGACCAGGCGTGGTATGCCTTGGCCGATCGGGGGTGGAGATAGATGGGTTCACGTTGATCATGTTGATACTCATTGGACCTGCTCAGTCGACTCCTAAACCCTTCATTCGATCAGGAGAAAATGGACGTTTGCGATTAATGCAAACCCTAATTAGGGTTTTTCCGGCCGTGCGGCATGCCCACTTTGGGCGCACGATCTGGAACGACCAGCCATGGTTGGTCCTGACCGATCAGTCATGTGTGTAGGCGGGCTTACAGTGAGCGTGTTGACATGCTCTGGGCCCTTTGAATCTACATCTACACCCTCCATCTATGCCTGCGAAGATGGGTGGTTGGGACTGTTTAGCGACACATGTAATGTGCCGCAAACCCTAATTTAGGGTTTTTCGTCCATATTGCTTTGGCTTGGACGGTTTGGCAAGCTATGCCACCCTATTGGGGAGGCCGACCATGCGGGGCCCGCGTTGGGTCGGTAGTGAATATTCCAATACCTGCTTGGGGTCATGGATTCAATCTAAGCCATCCAATCATGCTGGTGAAGTTGGATGGTCGTGACCGTTTCTGAGGCCCGATATGGACAGTCAGATTCAAATATGCTCAATCGGGCTAGTATAACACACCGAGAGATGTATGCTCAATCGGGCTAGTATAACACACCGAGAGTTGTAGCCTGTACGGGTATTTCGTACATACTTCATTATTAATGCTTAGGGGTTCGTGTTGCTCTGCTGAGAACAACACTTAGTCGTCATGCCGCACCGGTAATGAGTACAGGAAATACAAGGCTGGTCATGCATTAATTAATAATGCTGTAAATTCACAGGGTATATGGGATTGTTGCTACATGATCCAACCTGGATGAATTTCGTGTATTTAATTCACAGAATACTGGGATTGTTGCCACATGCTCCATTCTAGGTGAATTATTAAAGTGAAGAAGTATTCATCACTTTATCAGTGGCTATCCTTTGCAGGATTTCAGCGCATAAATTTGGTTTCACAATTTTATCGCTGAACTAAAATCCACCATCAACACCAGTTTTCCAGTGCAGCTCCAGTTTGCGTAGCAAATTGATGTTGGGCATCTTTAATTTTCGTAGTTGACTTTTTGATTAAAGTGGGTAGATGGCCAAAGTTAATCTTATTCCATTCTGTTAGAGTTTCACTGGTTGAAATGAGTTTGAGTTGGAGGTTCAAAGGTGGATCTGAGTCATGTAGTTTATCCCATGCAGAGGTAACCACTTGATGAAATTGAGGGTGAGATATCCATAGTTTCTCAAATTTATAATTCTTATTTTATTTCCAGTCCAAGGCTTTCGTTTGAAGCAGGATGGGAGCATGATCTGAGGCTATTCGTGGCAGGTGTGTGATTCCATCATGGGGGTTGGCGGTTCTCCAATGCTGATTTTTTACTGCTCTATCAAGTCTTTGTTGGATGTTGTCATGACCTTGTTGGTTATTTGTCCAGGTGAACGTATCTCCTTTGAATCCTAGATCAATATAGCCCATCTGTTCCATTAAATTGAGAAACGGTTGCGTTTGTGCATACGTAACTGGTCTGCCTCCTTTTTTTCCCGATTGGTCCAAAACTTCGTTGAAATCTCCCAGTAGCAGCCAAGGTGTTGAAGTGCTAGGAAAAATTGTTGGAAAATCTTCCCACATGTTTTTCCTTGGGTCTGGATGTGGTGGGCCATATATACCCATGCAAAACCAAGGTTGGGCTGGAGCAGCAGGTGTGATGAGAGCATGAATATAACTTTGGGACTAAAGGATGATTTGGATGTTGACCTCATTTATCCATAATAAACATAAGCCTCCTCTTCTACCGATTTTAGGAACTGTGCAGTGATTTGGAAATTGCAAAGTCTGCGCAATTCGCAGCATTTGAAAGTCATTGGACAAAGTTTCAGATGAAAATAATATGGTTGGTTTGTACATTGATATAAGTCCATTAAGGTGATGAATTGTTGGTGGATGGTTTAAACCTTGACAGTTCCATGCGATAATAGACATGTCTTACTAAATGAAATGCTAGGGAGAGAGGTGAATTAGGTTGGAGAGGGTTGATAATTGGGAGGTGGTATAAGGTGATATAAATTTTAATCGAATGGTAAATGAGGCAGGTAGTTGGCTTGGACTAAGGTGTTGCGTACGCAATTTAATCAAATAAATAAAATTATCTAAACTTGTGTGAAATTATCTAAACTTATCTGAGAAACTATAGTCTAGAAGGTGTGCTTTATAGAACAACACTTACAAAATTACAAAACAAGTATAACTTAATGACCAAGGTATTTTGAGTGGACTTACCTGGGGGTTAGTCAGATCAGAGGAGCATGGGTTTAGAACAGAGAGTATCATTTTCTTCATATTCGGTACAAACAAAAGAGGCGCTGAGGGGATTGAGATAATATATTTTCTAACAAATAGACTACAAAAACTAAAATGTTTGAAAAAGATGTACAAGTAAAATTAATCACGTGAGTAAGAAACACCCATATTTACGGTAGGTTACAAGACATGATAAATAAAATAAAATAATAATAATAAAAATAAAATAAAAAAGGTCTGAGCCTAATCAAACAAGCTCGATACAAAACATCACATTAAATTCACTAAATTAGACCAGGCCAAAAGAACACAGCTGGGTACAAGTGACGAAAAAAGCAAACATGGGAGATATTTGGGAGTCAAAAAAGACATAGACAAGGGATTGGTAGAATCTGAAAGGCTTTTCAAATGAAGCTGCAAAACATCAAGCAGAACATCTAACCACAACTTCAAAGGGAGTTACATATTCTTATATTATTATACTTAGTAAACTCATATAAAAATTTCAAAATGATTAGCACCACAACAACAACTTTTTAGGAAGTTACATAATCTTACACTATAACTAGAAAACTGATTTCGAAAATATTAGCACCACAATCATAACTTCTTATGGAGTTACACATTCTTAGATTGTAATTAGTAAAGTCACATAATTTCATATTGATTAGCACCACAAATCCAAAATTTACTCAAAGCTAAACTAGATTTCAAAACAAATTTCACAACACAAAGTTGAAGATTGATCTCGCAATTTCACAAGAAATTAAACATCCTTGGGTTATATCAAGAATTCACATAAATCCGAATTGAATGTTATCACAATTTCAAAAGAAATTACAGAACCCCAAATTAAACCATACATAATTAACCAATTCAGACTATCCTACTTCCTAGAAGAAACTCAAGAGAGGGAAAAAAAAGCTAAATTCCTAATTTCACTTCAATAAAAAAACCAATTAGGAATCAACTAATTCCAAGTTTGGAGCACCAGTAACGATCAATGAAACGGATCGAGTCAAACCCATTTCAAGAAGGGAGTAAATATCACATCAAATGGAAACCAGAGGGCCTAACAACAAGAATCAATCCATAGAATAGATAGAAGAGAGAACAAGGAAGGAGAAAAAAGGCTAAGTTCTACAATCCGAATTGAGAACCCTTGAAACAAATTAATAACCGACCCAAATAAAAGACCCCAACTTGCAACCCTAGCTCTTAACTCCAAATAAAAATTAGCAAAAAGAACAAAATTAAAACCTAATCCAACATGCTAGGATCATGATTGAATGTTAAAACGTAAAATGGAACAATCCTAGGAAGAAAATCTAAACAGAATCACTGAATTGCAACATAGAAAAGGGCAACCAAAAACAAAGAGAAAGGAAAAAACAGGGGCGGATCTATATAGAGACTTGGGCTGGCTTAAGCTAGCCCTAAGTCCAAAAAAACATTATATTTTGTAGTGTAATTGTGTTTGTTTATAACAAATCAAGCCTAAATATTAGGCTTAAGCCAGCCCAAGTCAAACCAGTTTGTTTTCAAGCCACCCAACATTCATTTTTTGGTTCCGCCACTGGGAAAAAAGAAGGAAAATCTCGCCCCGACAGCAATCTCATACCTTAATCAGGTTTCTCAGTCACATCCCCATGCTCATGATCGATCTACTCCCCCAAGCAGTCCTTCGTTTTACTCAGTGAAGAAAGATTTCGCCATGAAATCGCAAAAAAGAGAAATAAAAAAAAGACGAAGAGAGAAAAAAAAAACTTCAATTACGAATAAACTATTATATGCTCGTTTATTGAATCAATTACGATTTTAAACGTCAGAAGACGTGCTTTTAACTTAGATTAAAGATATTCCATAGGAATAAATTAGCCAACAAGTCATTTCCTTAAATATTAATAATAGAATTCGGGACAAATTTTTTAGTTAATATTTATCTCCGTCCTAATTAGTTGAGCTAGTAGTACGATTTAGAAATGTTTTATCTCTCTCAAACTATACGACGGATATTCATAAATTTTATATCATTAAAAAGCATTTCAAAACACTAACATAACAGATATAAAAAAAAACTATCTAAAGATATGAAATCATTTGAATATAGGCCTGCTTAACTTTGTCCCATTATCATTTTTTTGAAAAAAAAACGGATTCCATCCAGTTAAGTGCAAGGTGACAATTATTTCACTTATTAAAAGTCATATTCACCCCTGAACCACATCTCCTTTGGGCAAGGTCGATTTCCTACCAACTAAAAACCCTGAACATTTTAACTTGGGAGCCCTTAACCCTGAAACCTGGGAATGATAAACCATGAATTCAAAAACTTGGACCTTAAACCCTAAATCCTGAACTTGCAAATGATGAACCCTTTTGGGGAATGATGTAACAAACCTGAAAATTGTGAAATTAGATATGTCAAAAGCTTTAGACAGGATTGAATGGTGTTTCATAGATACAATGCTTTCTTCATTAGGATTCTGTGAAGACTGGCGTACTATCATTTCTCAGTGCATTTCAACAACTACGGTTTCGATAAGGCTTAATGGTAGCACATGCCAATCTTATATTCCTTCTAGGGGCTGAGATAGGGGGATCCATTATACCCCTATCTATTCATCATCCCTATGGAATATCTTTCGAGATTGCTGATGCAAGTTGAAGCTAACAAATCACTATGTGGTATCAAAGTTGGGAAAAATTCATTGTCTATTAATCACATACTATTCGCTGATGATTACATCTTATTTTTTCGGGCTGATCAATCGAGTATTGCTCAAATACGGTCTTGTTTACAAGATTTTTGTAATATATCTGGTCAGTTAATTAATTTTTCAAAATCATCAACATTTGTTACTGATGATTTATCTGAAGAAGCTAAGATGTCTATCAGGAATAGATTTGGAGTGAAGCAGCTCAGTTCGACAGATAAATATTTGGGTTTACCTATTCTTTTGGGTAAATCCGAATTTAATTCTTTTAAGTCAATTCAGGATTCATATGAGAATAGGTTCCAAGGATGGTGCTCTAAAGCACTAAATCAAGCAGCTAGATCAACATTAGTGAAATCGGTTCTTAATTCCATACCTTCCCATTATATGAGTAATTTCAGATTACCCAAAAATGTTATCCATAAACTAGACTCGGCACAAAGAAAATTTTGGTGGGGACACAAATCTAATCGTGGTTTAAACATGGTAGCATGGATTTCTCTATGTATCCCTGTAGATGAGGGAGGGTTTTTCCTTTAGGAATCTTGAAAAAATTAACTTAGCTCTCATCATTAAGTTGGCCTGGAGATTATGTACAGAGGAAGATAAGCCTTGGGTACAAATCATGAAAGCTAAATATTCTCCATATTTTAGTTTTCTTCACTTACAAGAATCTCCTTATAATTCTTCTTGGATTTGGAAAGGTTTAGAAGATGGTTTGTTCTATGTAAGAAAGTTTCACAGATGGGATGTCAGAGATGAAAATAGTGTTTTAATTTGGTATGATAAGTGGGTAATTAGCCTTGACACTCCACCTACACCAAATGCATCTTTTAGTGAGCCGGCCCAGTTGGTTTATGTTTGATTTGATGTTGCAGAACCCTAGAAGATGGAACACTTGTCTTATCTCTGATATCTTCCTGGAGGATACAACACAATTAATTCTTAGAATGCATTTAGTCCAACATGGTAAAGATAAACTAATATGGGAACCAAGTAGGAATGGTATCTTTACGGTTAAATCTACTTGCAAGGCTTTAAGAAATCTTTCAAATGAAACTCAGGTGAGGAACACAATTAGTCTTCAAGTTAATTGGAGAAAACTGTGGAAATCCTTAGCCCCTCATAAGGTTAAGTTGTTCATCTGGAAATGTCTTAAGCATATTGTCCCAACATGAGCAAAGCTCAGTAGTTATATGGGTAACATAGACATTACTTGTCCTAGATGTTTTCAAGCGGAAGAGACACTACATCATATGCTAGTACAATGTGATTATTCTTAGATCAGTTTGGTTAGCTATGAATATAAATGTAGTAACCTTACAAGATCAGAATATAGATATTGCAGTTTGGATTGCTAGCTGGTTTAGTGATCCTGTTTCTTCTTCGGAGGAGGATAATCAAAGATGTCTACTGAATTTAATGATTACAGCATGGTATATTTGGAAAAACAGATGTTCCAAACTCTTCCAAAGTAGGAGTCAAAATGTACTCATAACAGTTTCTTCAATTCAGACCATGGTACCAAGATGTTTAAATACTAATCTTGTGCCAAAAAATACAATGCATCAATCCTGGCTTCCCCCTCCTTTACATGCTCTGAAAGTTAATGTGGATGCCTCATTTGATCCTTACACTTCTGAATTTGCAATTGGTCTCATAATTCGTAATTCAACAGGTCAGTTCACTAGATGAACCAAGGGATAATAGACGAAATAGGACACCTGCTAAAAGTTTTTTCTTGGTTTTCTGTTAGTTATGTTAAGAGAACAGCTAATAAGGCTGCTCATGTTATTGCAAACTCCTCTAGGATGGATAGATCTTCTTTTGATTACTCTAGTAATTTCCCAGATATATTTTGTCAGACTATAAAAGAAGATCAACTATCTATGTCTGTAAGTTATGTAAATTAATCTTAGTAAATATATTGGTGTTTTGCATCCAAAAAAAAAAATTGAAAAAATTTCTGCCAAAACTAATATCTGAAAACCAATGTGCATTTATCAAAGACAAGCAAATTTTGGATGTAAATTTGGTGGCTGGTGAACTAATTGATGCTAAAATAAAAAGTGAAGTTCCAGGGGTCTTATGCAAACTTGATCTACACAAAGCATTTGACAATGTAAGCTGGCACACAATATTACATGTTCTAAAAGCATCTGGCTTTGGAGAGATTAATTGGATTGCAATGATGTATAAACTATGCACAACATTCAGTGCTTATAAATGGCTCTTCAACAGAAAGATTTCAACCTCAGAAGCTAACACAAAATATGAGATCATTTCTATGGGGGTCTTCAAATGATAATAAGAAAATAAATTGGTAGGTTTTGATAAAATCAGTAAGTCAAAGAAATTTGGAGGTTTGGGGATTAGATTTCTGAAGTTAACAAACAAAGCATTAGTTTCAAAATGGACATGGAGAATGCTCATGAAAACAAACATCCATGGAGAAGAGTGGTTCACATAAACTGAAAGGAAATCAAGATAATTTATGATTTAAGACTTCATCTCTACCACAAGGAAGAGGAGCTTGGAAAGGAATACAAAAGCAAAGACATATTATTGAAGACATAACTGAATTACATATTGGAAATGGGAAATCAATAAAATTCTGGTGAGACAAATGGAAGACAGAGATACCCCTCAAAGATCAATTTAAAAGAATCTTCAAGATAGCCATACATAAATATGCTTCTATTAGAGATATGGTGACTAATGGTGCCTGGAATTGTCAGTTTAGAAGGAATCTCAATAATGCAGAGATAACAGAGATTGCTGCTTTACTGCAGCTGTTAGAAGACCCTCCATATTTTACAGAGACTGCGGATTCCTTACAATGCATAGGTTCCAATGGATTCTCAACAAAAATCTTTTACAGCTGGCTTATAGAGAGAGCCAACACACCATCATCTCAAGTCCCGTACTCTTGCATCTGGATAAAGAATGTTCCACCCAAAGTGCAAATCTTTTTATGGTTTGTAACTCAAAATGCAATACCCACAACAGACAACGTAAATAGAAGAGGGTGTAACATTAACAACACAATTTGCTCATTATGCTCCCAAGAAGAAGAAACAGTAAATCACTTACTAATACATTGCCCATTCTCAGTACAAGTCTGGAACTACTTTTTAAATGGGTACAATGTGAGATGAGTACAAGACAGAGATATAACATCCTTATTGCAAGCCTGGAAGTACATAAGAGGAAGCAATAGAGGCAGGAAGATTTGGCCAGTGCTTGATTTTTCCATATCATAGAAGCTTTGGAATGAAAGGAATATGAGAACCATGTTGCTGGGAAAAGACCCAGATCCTCAAGCAACAATATATAAATGGGGGGCAGCTAGGGTTGGTTCAAATTTAATACTTTTAGGGATCTCATCACTCTTTGGAAATTTATCATAGATTGCAGAATATTGAGTGAAACGAAATTTTAATGAGAGTCCAGTAGCAGGAGCTCTAATATTTGTAATATATTTTTCATTAATACAAGTTTAAACTTTGTACTAAAAAAAAACGTGTCGGCCCAGCACAACCCATCCCACAAAATCACGTGCTTAGCATGCTGCGTGCCGTGTTGTACCAAGGATTATGGCGTGTCGTGACGTGCTAGATGTTGTGTTGTGCCAAAAAAATAAACGTGTTGTGTCGTGTTGTGCGACATTTACAACGATGATAAAATGTCAAATTAGATTAGTTGGAATAAAGATTTTTTTGTGAAACATACATTACGTAATGTATTGTGCCATGTTGTAATGTTTTATGCATATTATGACGTGCTGTCTTAACATGTCGTGTTGTGATGTGCCACGTACTTATCTATCTATGCGGAGTGCTTTGTTGGGCGACTGTGTTGATTATTCTAGCCCAGCCCAACTTACTATTGGGCTGTGCTCGGTCTGATGCAGCCCAATTTACAATACAACTCTAATCACTACCACGAGAGTTGGGATTCCAAATTCACGAAGGATCCTGTAACATAAACCGCCTCTCTTCATCTATATATATATATATATACTGCATATTGTACCCAGCATTCTTATATTCATATAAACGCAACCAAGGAGATGGAGACTCTTCCCACAGATATCTTAGAAAACATATTTAATCGCTTAGACGTCGAATCCACCTTGCAGAGCAAACGAGTATGCAAAACTTGGAGAATGATCATCGGCAACAAGGTAGGTCTCCTCATCACATTCGAGCGTCCTACACCGCAGCCTGGGGATGAAATACAACTCTACTATGGAGATCCCGGATATGAAACTCATATTGAGAAATACTATTCCGAGACTACACTTACACCAATAGACCCTAGAATGCTTTCAATGGATCCATATCTAATGGTTGGTTCTTGCAATGGTTTGGTTTGCTATAAAGTGCCATATCCATTAGTATATTCGAACGATGCTCTTATCTTTACATGTAGTAACCCCATAACCGGAGAGGGTGCTCTTATTCGCGGATTGCAGAAACCAAGTTCAGAACCTACGGTTGGTGGGTTCGGCTACGTTGGTTCAACTAATGAGTACAAGGTTGTTGGAATCTATCACGAAAACTCGGCAGCATATGTTCAGGTATATACTCTTGGAAGTCACCTTGGATGGAGACAGAAAGGAATTGTCCCTTGCATCTTCTCAGCTGACGAGTCGGGCATCTTTGCTAACGGAGCTCTCCATTGGATAAACGTGAAAGGCGGCATCCCTGGCCGAGGAGAATGTAAGATTTTAGCTTTCGGCGTGGCCTGTGAGGAATTCTGTCCCATCCCATCCCCTCCTTTAAGTTATAACAGTGATGGCGATTATTGCAACTCCAAACTCGTTCTATTGGGAGGTAATTTATGTGTTGCTCATACCAACCATCAATCTGTGAGCAAACGGCTAGATATATGGGCGTTCAAGAAGACGGTGACTGATTCCCGTGACGGAGAAAAACGACGAGAGTACTGCTATGATGACACGTGGAGTTGGAGTAAAGAGTACAGTATAGAATGGGAAGGTGAAGTAGTTCTGTACACACCGTTCGTCATTACAAAGCTGAATACGGTTCTATTGTGGCAAAATGGGACTAGCAGTCTCTGTTGTTACGATCCTAAGACGTCAACTTTGCAAAGGTATTGGGACGGAGACAAACATGACAATGTGTACGTTCACGCAATTCCTCACATGAACAGTCTTGTTTCGGTGGAAGATCTTGGAGAAACTTTATGGAAATTCAAGACCAAGGTCTTGCTGCCCAAGTTCTCTGTTCAAGGTCTTGCTGCCCAGGCGCCAAATTATACTACATTTCGGTTTTTTCTATGCAAAACGGCCCTCGCCTAGGGCGCCTTAGGCACCAAAGGCGCTGGGCTTGGCGCCTCACCTTGCCTAGCGCCTTTTACAACATAGATTACAGGCAAGGCTTCTGAATTTTATTACATATCATACCACTAGAGACTTCATGGTGTACTGAACCAGAGCTAGTGTTTTTAATAGTCGTAGCAAACAGATAAAAGATGTAATCTGAACAAATGCCACAGCCTAGACTGGTATGTCCAATCCTCAATTTTTAGCTTTACATCATACTTTTCTAAATTCCGAATGCACTGTTTTACTATTTTAGAAAAAAAAAGTTATTATCTTCGGTATAAAATTTTCATGGTCCTCATTTGGGCAATAAAAATTGGTCAACCTCTAGACGTATCCAACCATACATCAGTTCCTAGGCTTCTTTGGGGGACCCATGCTAGTAGAATCACCTTTGTCACTGGTATCAGCCTTGCGCTTGATTCCTAGGAAATGCTCAACCTGAAAGGAAAAATGTAGTCAATTCATGCCATTTTACTGAACATTAGAACGCACAACTCTACAATAAATTACACACAGACGGAGTGAGTTAACTGACCTTGGTATTGCCAAGCATGGGTGTCAAGCCACCACCAGGAAGGTCTGAGACGGTGGCAAAACCACTACTTGGATCACTAGTTTGCCTGGACAAGAAAGTATATTACTATATTAGTAAAACTCCAATTCACCAAAAGAGAAGAACTCCAGCAAAATCCAAAACCATAAGTAATATCTATGACGCCCTTGCAGTTTCAGACCATTTAAGATATTAGAGCAGGCAGCCAACGACAGATCTTCTAATTATTCAATGGATATGAGTGGTAACCAACTCCGCTCCTACTACAATCCAACAGCAAAAGAAGAAAAAGGAAGTAGATAACATACCCTGGCCTGACATGCCCACTTAGTACAAGATACGGAGTCCTCATCCGAGCTTGCGCTTCCCTCATTCGCTCCATTGACTGAGAGGGTGTGTCGGAATTTTTCATCTGCTTCAACTTCATTTCTTCTTGATACTGTTTCTGGCGTTTCTCTTGCTTCATTTTGCCCGGGCCTTTTCCATGGAACTTATGGGAAATATTCCTGAAAGCTTCTTTTGGAGTCATCTAGCAAGCAGTCGGAGAAAATAAAATGAGATCAGGACATAATTAAATCACAGAGTAAATGTCAAATTTTGATGACGCTTTGCACTTGCTCTTCCTTAGCAGATTGCATCTTCCCGTCATTTCTGGAACCACGATCCCCAACACCCAACCCAACAGAGATAGCTTCTGCTTCAAGGGCATCCAAATCCAACCTTTCTTTCTTTCGCATAGATTTTTTCTTCTTGGGCTTTTTAAATTGAAGCATCTCTTCTTGGGTATAGTAGTCAGAAGAGATTTTCCCTGAAGATGTTAGATCTTCAAAACGACTGCTTGTGGAAACACCATGCAACCTTTTACGAAGCTGCCAAAGGAACAGATATAGAAAAACAAAGAATATTATCAGCTGCACAAATTCTAGTTGCCATGCTGAATAGAGTAGAACCGTAAAGAGATGAAAACTACCTCCTCTAGCTTTTTCTCTGCTTCACCAGTAAAACGGCCGCTTGCATCCAACGTTACCACCTGTGAAGTAAAACGATAAGAACAAGCAACAGCTATTGACAAAATTAAAGCTAAGAAGGGAGAAAATAACCTCATCATCAACTGGATCATCATACTGGGGAAGCATTTTCTTTTGAGACATGCCATCAACATCGAACCTAAATGAAAATTTGGTAACAAACAAATTAGTCATTGGAGGTTTATTTGCACCAAGCAACACAAAGAATATCACAGATCTTACTTATCATCATATGTTCCAGTCTTTTTTTTAGCAGCCTTGTAGGCATCATCTCTTACTTTCTGCTCTCCAATCTCCACATTTTCAAGCATGTCAACCTCTGCAAAAAATGAGTTCCTAGCTTCAAAATTCCCCAGGAAAATACAAAAAAACACACCCAAAACAGTATGGTAACAGCTAAGAGAAACTACCTTCGTTAAGGTCGCCATCAGCAAGTATACTCTGATCCTTCAAAGTCAAAACAACTGCTCCACCTTCAACTACTTTATCAAGTCCGTGAAGAATTTTTACTCCCGCAAGATCTTCTATTGTAAGTACACAAGAAAATGGCAAGAAAAAGTTGCATAAGTTAAACTGCACTAGTTCCAAATTCATATTAAACTATCATTCAATTAAAAACTTGCAAAAGTAGTATTTATTATGACAAACTAAGACACGACTTGTCTCGGAGGAAAGAATTCAGCTCCAGATGTTTGCTGAAACTTATGTTTTCATTTGGCTTAGACGGTGGATACCTTTGCAGCATTTGCCTAATGCAAGATATCTATACAATAGGCGACAGTACCGCAAATAGTTCCTGATCTGCCTTCCCTACCTTCATTTATCTTGCTCTCCCTAATGCTTAATCAGACAGTAACAGAACTGTTCTGGATTATTAAATGTAAAGATCATTGTTTTCTTCTCAATAAGAGAACCGAGAACGTGTTATGCTACAAGTTTTCCTAGGCTTCACTTAATTGTCCTATACTTAGGTCACTAATAGGCTTATATAAAATAAGTGTTCACAGTAAAGAGTAAAATGTTGTACTTGATAGGTGCTGAACCCGGCCTTCATCTCCACTTTCTACTTCCTCAATGTTATCCTGAAAGAAAAGAAGGAACTGTAAATAAACCAGTATAATATACTGACATATGAGGTATATCCCATTAACCAACTAACACGAAAGTGAACGGACAATAGAGCAGAGACAAACTAACCTGCTCCTCAAAAACCTTTTTGAGTTGTAAAGCTTTCTCTTTCTCGGAAACTTTTTTCACCTCGAGCTTGCGGCTTTTAGTAACCCATGACAGAACTTCAGAAACGCTTTCAGATTTCTTATTCAACCTCTCTTTTTTCATTCTGCAGTAATGAACCTACTTAGAGAAGATATTCAAATACTTAATATTTGCTGGAATCTACAAATACCAGCACTTTTTTACAATTAAACTTTAACAAACAAACACCTAAAAGGTGACAGACAAACATTCAAACTACAAGACTGAAAATATCAGAATCCATTTCCTCCTCTTTATGTCAGACAGATCCCCAGATCAGAGATTATAGACAAAACCCCATTGAGAGACATGATTATTTTCTGGTAACAGAAGGCCCAGCTAACACTAGTACAAAAATGCACATAGGTGACAGTTCAAAACTGTCAGCGTATATGTACAGTGACGGTTTACTAGAAATTTATAAGCGTCACCAAAGCCAGTGTCACAATATGTACTTCTCTTTAGATGACGCTTATAAACTGTCACATAACCGTCATATGGTATATCCAAAGCTGTCACCGTAACCAACTTCTGGGACACAATCTGGATTAAAACCGTCAAGTTCTTTGTTTTGGCCGACATTGCAATTCAGAAAATGTCACTTAAAAGGGGTTTTGTTAATGTTTTTTTCTAAAAACTGCCATGATGTAGGAGTTGGACGGTGACGAAATTTGAGGTAAACTGTTGCCATACAGGATGTTTAGATCGGAGGATTTTCTTCAATTTATACAATCGTAATAAACTGAATCTATAAAGAATATGTGCATCACAAAAATAAACTGAATCTATGAAGTAAAAACATAAAATCAAGCAATTTCAAAGAATATGTGCATCACAAAATGAACTTTCCATTGATTTACAATCGTATTTTACAATTCATTTATTCGATACTAAAATTCGATTACAATTCTTTTATAAGAAACTAATCTATAATGAAAATTAACAATGATGTACTTCACTAAACGATTATATCGGAATGCCCTTAGTGCTCTGTATTCATGTATATTCCAGTCTCCCCAATATATCCATCAACAATTGGTGGAGTACCTACCCAAGTTTTCACACCTGCATAAAAATAAATTCATGTTATTTGATTAATAACAAACAGATCGAGATAGGATTATTCAATTCCAACATGATCTATTACAGATCCTTACAACTTTGAAAGGTATGATGACCGGTTTTCATGGTTACGCATCGATCCATCAATTCCATTCCATGCGAATCTGCACAAAGATAATGAAATAAACTTGAGTTAGAAACCAACCCTTTACGTTTCCTCTACCGAAGTTTTCAATGACCTTTAAATACATATTAGATACAAAGTTCTCAAAGATCAAAAAGAAATAAAAGAAAAAAACAAGGGAAGAAAGGAAATATAAGTAAACAGAGAGCACATAGTGGGAAAGTGGGAGAGGAGAGGAGAAGATAAAAACAAGGGAAGCGCCGCTACGTAATGTGGGCACTGGCCAGTGAAAAGCCTAGCATTTTTAGGGGCGACCCCAAACGAATTAGGGGCGACACAAAAGACAAAATAGGATGAAAATACTTGTATGCCCCTTCATAATCGGTAGTTTAGTTAGCTACCGATTGCAAAATCTCATTTTTGGGACAACATTATATTCGGTAGTTATATACTATTTTGACTACCGATTATAGGCTCAACCAAATTAAAAAAAAAAGGATTTTTGCAAAATCTCATTTTGGGTCAACTCTATATTCGGTAGTTATATGAACTATTTTGACTACCGATTATAGGCTCAACCAAATTAGAAAAAAAGAGGATTTTTGCAAAATCTCATTTTGGGGCAACTCTATATTCGGTAGTTATATGAACTATTTTGACTACCGATTATAGGCTCAACCAAATTACAAAAAAAGAGAATTTTTGCAAAATCTCATTTTGGGGCAACTCTATATTCGGTAGTTATATGAACTATCTTTGACTACCGATTATGCTAGGATTTCGGTAAAGAGACCCATTGTATAATCGGAAGTCAGGATACCTTCATTTACTACCGATTATAGACTCAACCAATGCAGTTGAAAAAGCTCGATGCGGGCATAGACGTGGTATGAATACAATGCCGGTACGCTATACTGAGGGCTGGGAGTGCAGGGCGTAGCCCCTCCCGGCTGTGTTCGACCTTTGCAAAAAAAAATTCTACGAGAAAATTGAATTTCAGTAGGATTTTTGCAAAATCTGAATTTGGGGCTACTCTATATTCGGTAGTTATATGAACTATCTTGACTACCGAATATGGTTGGATATTTGCAAAGAGAGTCACTGTATAATCGGAAGTCATGATAACTCTTCCTTTCTTACCGATTATAGGCTCAACCAAAATTCAAAAAAAAAAAAGGATTTTCGCAAAATCTGATTTTGGGGCTACTCTACATTCGGTAGTTATATGAACTATTTAGACTACCGAATATGGTTGGATATTTGCAAAGAGAGCAAGGATAATCGGAAGTCAGGATAACTTCATTTACTACCGATTATAGGCACAACCAAAATTTCAAAAAAAAAAATGGATTTTTGCAAAATCTCATTTTGGGGCTACTCTATATTCGGTAGTTATATGAACTATTTTGACTACCGATTATGGTAGGATATTTGCAAAGAGAGCCACTGTATAATCGGAAGTCATGATAGCTCTTCCTTTCTTACCGATTATAGGCTCAACCAAAATTCCAAAAAAAAGGATTTTCGCAAAATCTCATTTTGGGGCTACTCTATATTCGGTAGTTATGTGAACTATAATTACTACCGATTATGGTAGGATATTTGCCAAAGGTCTACTTTAATCGGGAGTCAAGATAACTTTATTTACTACCGATTATAGGATAATCAAAATTCAAAAGATAGAGGATTTTATTTTGGGGATACTTTATATTCGGAAGCTAAAAAAACCAAATTGACTCCCGATTGTTGATTAACTACCGATTGTATAGTTACCTACCGATTGTAAAGGGTAGTTTGGGATTAAAAAAAAAAACGTCCCGAAAATAACCTACCGATTGTGGATTAACCGTCCGATTATTACCTATTTTGTCCTTTTGTGTCGCCCCTAATTCGTTTGGAGGCGCCCCTAAATTTGCCAGGGTGAAAAGACGGTGAGGAGAAGAAAGAAAGTTATAGTGGGATAGTGGGAGATTGTATTTTAGGGTTTATATTAAAACCCTTGGATCAAAATATCCTAATAAGTTTCGACGGTTGGATCCACAAAATTCAACGACAGTGGGCTATTTGGATTTCGCAAAACGAAAATTTTGTACGAGAAGGAGACAACATGATATTGATAATTAATTGTGGGAATTATATAATTGCCCTCAATTCTGACGGGCTACACAACTACCCTTATCCTACAATAAAAATACTCCTCTCCATCCAAAGCGCATCAGGGATCCATTAAGGATTAGACAACATTACAAATATACTCTTACATCCCACAATCTCATCTCCTCTTTTATTTCAATTCTCTCTCTCTTTCCATTTTTATCAGCATCACCATCGTCGCACCTCTGCAACTACCACCACCTGCTCTGTCGCTGCCACCACCACGTCTTCCTCCGCCACCATAACCAGCACCACTACCGTTTCTGCGTGAGAGAGAAGAGATTTAGATCCAGATTGGGAGAGAGATCTTCGATCGAAAATTAAACCAAACTAAACCCACCACCACCATCAACAATACGTCATCGTTTTCCAAAATTTCACCATCATCGTCGAAGCCGCCGCAGCCAAATTATGAACAAACATATTGAGAAGTGTGATTGATTAATATTTTTTTTTGGATTACAGATCCAAATTCAAATTCCTTCGTTTTCTAAATTGCTGATGGAGATAAAATTAGATTGCATCGATTATCTTCTTTCTCTTGTTTAGTTAAGTTTCCTTTTGGTGCCTGGTGATGGCGGCGGTGGTGGTATAACTAGTTTTTTGTTTATTTGGTGGTGGTTGGGTCGGAATGATAAAGATAGTGGTGTTTATTGTTGTTGTGGTGGTGGTTGTGGTGGTGGAGATTGGGTGTGTATGATTTTCCAGATTCAGATCGATAGATTCGATTTTTTGGTTTTCGAGTTGAAAATGGAACGAGATCTTTGCATGTCAGATTCATTGAAGCCAGATACAGCAAAGGTGTGTATGATTTTAGAGTTGAAGTTCTTGAATTATTGAAGCTCAAAAAGCAAGGATGATGGTGGTGGTGATGGTTCTAGTGGCGGCGGTGGTGGAAGAGGTATGTGTTGGAATCTGTTTTTGTTTTGAAATTTAGGGGTTACATCAGAAACTTTTTTATTTATAGTGATTCCAATTGAGATTTTGGTTCGTTAAATCTTGAAGATAGTGGTGGTTATGGTTGTTGTGGTGTTGGTGGATATTCGGTGTGCTGGTGGTGTTGGTGATGCTGGTGAGGTTAGAACGATGAATTTTGATAATAAAGATTGTGTTGGTTGTGGTTGGAATGATTAATTAAAGTTGGTCATGAAGATAATGGTGATTTTGGTTGTTTGTGGTGTTGGAAATGTTGTACGCTGCTGGCGGTGGTGGTGGTGAGGTTGGACGACAAGTTGTTGAATACTACTCCATCAACTATTTAGGGAGTCAACAACGAATGTTTGTGTATCAACAATGGAAAAATGGAATCAACAACCAATATTTTGTGTGTCAACAATAGAAATTGACCTTAGTTTAAGGAGTCAACAACAAATGTTTTTGTATCAACAATGGAAAAATGGAATCAACAACCAAATTTGTGTATCAACAATAGAAATTAATCTTAGTGTAAGGAGTCAACAACAAATATTTGTGTATCAACAATAGAAATTGACCTTAGTTTAGGGAGTCAACAACCAATGTTTGTGTATCAACAATGGAAAAATGGAATCAACAACAAATATTTGTGTATCAACAATAGAAATTGACCTTAGTTTTAGGGAGTCAACAACCAATGTTTGTGTATCAACAATGGAAAAATGGAATCAACAACCAAATTTGACAAATATTTTTGAACTTTTGATTTTTGGATCAACTTGATTGTTCACACCTAATATTAATGGCTATGCATGGCCAGTGGTATGGCGGCGGCAACAACAGTGGTGGTGGTGGTGTGTGACGGTGGTGGAATATTATTGGTGGTTGTATTTAGTAAGTGGTGGTGGTGGCGGAGTGGTGGTGGCGGCAGTGGTGTTGGTGGTGGTGAAATGGTGCTGCTGGTGGATGTGAAATAATAGGAAAATTTATTTTTTAATGGATAAGATTTTTAAATGGAAAATAATATTGTAAGTGAGGGTATTAAGGTAATCTGTTTTTTAAGGGATAAGGTATTTTAAATGATATGGGTATTTATATTGTTGTATAAGGGTATATTTATTGGGTGTCAAAACTAAGGGTATTTAATAAATTTACCCTTGATAATTTGTTAGACCTACAAATAAATGATGAATTAGATTTAACTACTTCCAATTAAAAACAAAAAAATTAACCATTTTGGATGTATACTTTAGTGAGGGCGATTCTAATTATAAATCTGCATTATGTATGACACTACACCAAATCAGGAATTTTGTCACGGTGTAAGCTGTCACAGATTCTTTTTCAGTCACGGATACACATGTAATAATTCCTGTAACAAATATAACTGTGGATAATTTTTAAAATCGTGACAGTATCTTAAAATTTAATAAGTAACAATAATAATTGTTGGGGATTATTCACAAAATAACAATTATAATCCAAATTGATACTGATTCTTTTATCACATCCATACCACCCCAAACTTAGCAACTATTACTGATTCTTTTATCACATCCATACCAACACTTAAACAAATTTAACAATTATATTAAATTTCTAAATACCAAAATTTGTTTTTATTTCTAATTATAGTAAAACACTTTATTTTTTTGTGTCCAAACTAATCAAGACCTGGTCAAAATGTCATTGACTTTGTAAAAATCAAGACTTGCGTAGACAAAAACCAAACCCCTCTCTCTATCGTCTAACAACTCTTTTTCTTCTCCTTGTTCCTTTCTCTCCGCCATTAACACACTCCTGAGAGTGTAAAATTTGCAGATCAAAATTCATCCGCAAAAAGAAAACCCTAGTTTAGAATCGATCAATTACATCCTGATCTGTGGTTATTGTTCTTTATATCGACCGATTTGACGAAAAATCTGAACGATGATGGTGATTGGTGAAGAAGATGGTCCACAGTTGATTCTGGTGACAAAATTTCAGGGTTTCATCTTCTTCTTCGATGGGGTTAGTGATTAATTATGAGTTCTATTTTTCTTCTGAATGATTAATTATGTTTTATGAAATTGGGAGAAACATGACAGCAAAAATTAGGGGTTTTCTAAATTGTGGATTGTATGAAACGTTTTCTAAATTATGTTTTATGAAATTGCGAGAAAGATTTGAGCGAAAATTGGTGGATTGTATGAAACGTCTTATTTAGTAGATTCGGTTGAGTATCTTGCTCGAGATTAAATTGTTTCCAGCTGAAGAATATTGTATTATCTTGTTTCAATTATGCCATGTTTCTTAGGTAAAATTTTCAGGGTATGTCTTCCTTTCCTTTTACTTGGTTTAGGCCATGGTTGATGTGTTGGATAAGTTTTATGTGCTTCCTAACTAGTGAATGCAGTGAGTCTAATTAACTTTGATTAAGTTTTCACAAAGAGAAATCAGGTCGAAAATCATCTGTCATTGATTGGACCTTTGCTTTTACTATTTCTAAGAAATTGAATCTTCTGCAGTTGATTATTTAGTTTTATGCAGTAATGAATTTTGGCGTAATTGGTACTAATAATATATGTATCTCTCTTGAAATAAGATTTATGGTCTGGTACCCATTCGGGATTTGGCATGTTTTAGGAGCCTTACAAAGTGATAAGTTGACCCTTCCTGCCAAGCAAGTGGTAAAAACCTAGCTACCTGGCTTTCTCAAGTGTATATATATAGGTGCAGCTCGAAATACGTATATACATCAGATCAGACGTTCTGTCCCATGGTTGGGAAGAATTGACCGAGAGGGCATCAGGTAAATGAATGCACGTCTGTTGCAAAGTTTTTCGTTTCTTTTCTGTCCATATTCGCACATCTTCGTTGATTCACTCTTTCCTTAAGCTTATTTATGAATGTAGTAATATTTAGCTGAGTGTTAGAGGTGCAGGATCCTATATTTTGTTTTAGTGTTGTAGATTATATATCGACTGAAACTTTGAAGCCTTGCTAGGAGGTTTCAGAGATATTTGTGTTCTTGGTGGTTAGTTTCGGAGAACTGGGTCACAAAGAGTTATATAAAATTCTGTCGAGCACGGAACATTTTTTATTTTAAGTCTGTGTGTGATAGATAGTGATCTAAAATGATTCATTTTTGTTACACTCAATAAAAAAGAAAATATTGATATGTTAGAATCCAAAATGTTGGATCTCATAGACATTTGTCTCGAACAGATCCTGGTATAGATGATCCAATTAGAGAAATGGAGGGGATGCTTATTGATGAGTATGGGAGGTGCGTTGGTTCTTATCTTGTGATTACCCTCGTTTTTCATTTAATTCATCTACAGTACGTTATTCAATTTGCCGCATGAGCGAAACTAATTTTTCTATCACAAATTTCAAATTTCACACGACTTGATTGATATCTAGTACTTGGTTTATCAGCATTTTTTTGATTTATCATTTTCATTAATTCTTCAGAAATTTGGCGTAGATTTAGAGCAAGGATAGTTGCTCTATAGACCTCCTGGTTGTGGTAGAATTAGAATTGCCAAAGCTATAACAAATGAGGTTGGAGCAAATTTCATACACATTAAGGTCCCTCCCTATGGTCACCAAATAGGGCCCCTGAGCTTCTTAACAAGTTCGTGGCAGTTCGAATAATATTTAGTCATTCTCGGACATGTTCTCCATGCATTATTTTCTTTGACGAGGTACACAGACTATTCTTACACCTTATGTGATTTCCGTTAATGTTTTCTGAAAAGGTAACAACACACCTGGTATATCTATCTAACTATGGCACAATTCCAGTATTTAAATCTCACTTCACTTGAACTATTATGGAATGTTGATTCTTGCAGGAATGTTGAGTCTCACTTCAGGTGAGGGCCTATTTACATATGCTGAAGTATTTAAATGAGTTACATTTTTTGCATTCTTTATTCACCTTGATGATAATATGCTCGAGGGGCATCATCCACATGGTACGTTTTTCATTTGATTGGATTAATATATGACACTAACTCCATAAAATGTGGGTCTCTTGGTGGTGTTTTTGTTAAGCTGAAACCGGTCTGAAATATTACTTTGGAGTTTGAATGGCTTCTTTCTTTTGACTGAACTCGCATGATTCTTTCTTCAATCAATGCACTCATCATTGGGTTCTTTCGCCAAATTTTTATTCTCTCTCTAATGCAAGCAGGAAGGTGCATCCAAGGATGACATTGATCAACTATCAAAGTTCAAATTTCGGAAAATTGGTTATTTTGAGAAGCAGAGAGGTGAGGTACAGGGGCCAGTTGGAGGAATCATGATTGAGTGCAATAGTGAGGCACATGTGGAGCACGTTCTTTCTCTAGAGAATGCAGTAGTTGATCTAACCTTGAATTTTGATAGTCCGACAACTTTATATATTTTGAAAAGTTAGAACTCATTCCTCCATCTTAGCCTAAATAAAACAGTAACAAAAGAAAACAAAGGTTACATCCATTCTGATGTGGATGATGATTCTTGCAGGAATGTTGCATCTTTCTTTCCGCCTATGATGATGGTGCCGAGCTGCGCGAGCTTCCTTGCTGACACTGTTTTCACTGTGCCTGCATTACAGTCATGCTGTTATTACGGTGGGTGTTCTGTATCAGTGTCTTTTTGAAGTTGAAGCAGCTAGGAGGATCTGTTGTGGACTCCGTACATGCTGCAGCAATCAAACAAGTTCGTAATATGATTAGTTCAATTTGTCCTGTGGTAGAAACTGTTTTTCTGTTAACGCCGTCCCCCTCCTATATTATGTGGTTCAAATTGATATACACTGGACTTAAGATCGAAATAAATGGTTGACTAAAAATTCTTTCCCCATGCTTGTGGTTCTCTTCTTGAAACCTTAGCTCTTGCGAACATAAGAATGAAATTACACTTCAATTTTTTTGTTCTTGCAGGGAAGTTCTAAGAGGCTTGTGAAAGGTGCATTACAGGAAGCAGCAAAGAAGAGAGAAATGATATTTTCGGATGTGAAGAAAATGGATCGTGGGATCTGTCGTTCTTTTTGAAGTCCTTTGTCCTTGTAAGCTACTCGGATGTGAAGAAAGCTACCACTTTTCAAGTTTCATTTCTTCTTTCTTTTTGAGGTTTTTATACTTTGTAAATTGTTTTTAAAATTTTATGCAGAGATATTTCGGGTGGTTAATAAATATACAATTTTAACCATTTTTCTAGGATTTTATTTCGTTTTCAGTTCTCATTCTTTACTAGTCGGGATTCGAAATTGTCATTTTAGGAAGAAAAAAATCATCTTAGGTAGAATTTTAGTCCAGGGGCAAAATGGTCATTTTGCAAAAATTCAAATAAGTGACTAAATGGACATTTCGCCAACTTTCAGGCAAGGGGTAAAATAGTCAATTTATAGTCTTTGAGATATTTGGTGCACTTATTTCCGATAAGGGTAGTTTGGTCATCTTCACAGTCTCCAGAATCTTTGAATATGTGTTGTTCGATTCTGATATATTTCGTCTCTAGTTCATCCGAACGAGAACCCAGGTTTACCTCTTGTAATCTTTGAACTTGCGATGTTCGATTCTGATATATTTCGTCTTCAGTTCATCTGAACGAGAAACTTAGGTTTAACTCTAGTAATCTTTGAACCTGTGATGTTCGATTCTGATATATTTCGTCTCCAGTTCATCCGAACGAGAAACTCAGGTCTAACTCTAGTAGTCTTTGAACTTGTGATGTTCGATTTTGATATATTTCGTCTCCAGTTCATCTGAACGAGAAACTTAGGTCTAACTCTAGTAATCTTTGAACCTGTGATGTTCGATTCTGATATATTTCGTCTCCAGTTCATCCGAACGAAAAACTTAGGTCTAACTCTAGTAATCTTTGAACCTGTTATGTTTGATTCTGATATATTTAGTCTCCAGTTCATCCGAACGAGAAACTCGGCTCTAACTCTAGTAATTTTTGAACTTGTGATGTAAAATTCTGATATATTTCATCTCCAATTCATCCGAACGAGAAATTCGGGTCTAACTCTAGTAATCTTTGAACATGTGATGTTGAATTCTGATATATTTTATCTTCAGTTCATCCGAACGAGAAACTTCGGTCTAACTCTAGTAATCTCTGAACCTGTGATGTTTAATTCTGATATATTTCATCTTCAGTTCATCCGAACGAGAAACTCAGGTCTAACTCTAGGAATCTTTGAACCTGTGATGTTTCATTCTGATATATTCCGTCTTCAGTCCATCCGAGTTTGTAAATTTTGTACTTCCTCCGTCCTAAATTATTAGTCTGCTTTGACTAAGTCAAGATATTAAGGAGACCGGAGGAGTATACAAAATTACCCCGATTAAATTTTATGTTATTATCGAAATTAAGATTTTTTATATCGATTATGGAGTATGTAAGAAAAATACATATTTATTAATTTAATTATTCATATAAATGTTTAAATAGAAAATAAAAATAAAAACCCATCTTTATGGAAATGATTTAGTAGATTTGTTTCATATTATATTTAATACATTTGTTTCCTATTGAGAAAGATAATATTTAAGATTTTAGATTGATTATATTTAAAATAATTTTATAATTATACAAAATTGAAGGTATATTATAATTGTACAAAATTGAAGGTATATTTGAAAATTTAGCTAAAAAATATGACTATAAACCGAAAGTGGCCAGTATTTCAGGACAGGAAAATAGAATAGAGGATAAATATTTTAGGACAGAGGGAGTTTTTTTTTTTCTTTTTTATGGTGTCAAATTATTTAGAGCGTTAATTATAAAACGAACCACCATTATTTAAAACATGGATAATTGTTAAATGAATTTTATTTTTTACACATGGCAAGAAAGTAACCATCCGATCTTTAGGTATCAATTTAGATTCACGTCTAAGGAAATAGTCGTCCATCTTACCTATACTGTAACATAGTGAAGGGTAGGTGTGGGATATACACCATAAAAGCGAAGATGAGAGAGAAACGCAAATCTAAACCTAGTTTTTCTTTCTCTCCGCCTCTTTTCGGTTCTTAGTGCTCTTCTTTCTCCCTAACCCTAACTCAAATCAGATTATTCAATCTGTTGCTCATCATAATCAACCACACCTTATCACGATTCAGTAGCAGTTCTTATGAGTTATTTCTTGAAAACCTCATAACGATTTGAAATAGACGAATTATAACCTAATCTTCGGCTTACAAAATCAACAACAAATCCAATCTATGTTTTCTTGTTTTTGTTTCCTTGATTTCGCTTTACTCTTGAAGAATAAGAACAAGAGAGATGGGGAATAAAAGCTATTAACAAATTCAAATAATAAGAAGTGGGTTCTGTTTTCCTTGGTAGCTTTGTTTTAAAAACCCTTATTTTTTGTGTTTAAATCTTCTTGTAGATGGTCACTAAAGTTTTATTATTTGTAGCTGGTGATGGTTATCCTGTTCATGGACCTAGTGGTACAAAGAACTACCAGATTTAATAAATGGGTTTGTAGCTATTTTTCTCATAGTTCTTTTTATTTTTCAGATCTGAGAAGTTCAGAATGAGGATAGTCTTTTGGGTTTCAATGGATCTTGATGTAATAATCTGATTATTTATTTTGGTTGATTGAAACAGGAAGTTGAAGAAAGGATAGCCTTGAAGCTTCTGTTGGGCATGTATGTAAAATGTAAAGAGTGATTTCTGAAGTTTGAAGCCTAACTTGTTCAGATCCGAAGAGATTTGAAGAGTCTCTAAGAAACCTCCAATTTCTTACTCTTATTATTTTTTCCCTCATTTTTTCATCAAAATCTGAAGTAATGGGTATAGGAAGTTGAGGTGATATGATTTATTAGATTTGAAAATTTGGTTTTTCTGTTGATTGTAGGAAGGTTATTGGTCTAATTTTCTGCAGTCTAGACTCGTTCGTTAAGGCATTTAAGGTGTGGAAACAAGAGACTATCTTGAGCAAAAGACCAGCAGAATTGCACTTCGAGTGTTAGAGAAAAATCCTGAAAGAACAAGAAAAGGGGTAAAAATTCCTATTGTATTCTTTACTTATACTTCAGTAAATGTAGGGCTGATTTGTTGGGGTTACATGATAATCTTGCAGGCTATGGTTCTTTAGTCTTGGAACTTGTTGGTTTTAACTTGCTTACGTTTGTTTGCTTAATTTGTTTTACGAAAGAAGTTGTGTTGTTTGTGTACTATGTAGGGTGTTCAACATTTTGGTCAAATAGTAGTAACAATAAATCTCTTTGTTCAGTACAAACATTCTTGATTTACTCATGAATTATTGCTGAATAAATTATATAAATCGTATGTTTTCATTGGATTTCTGAGTTTATGGAATTTTCTAATATATTTGTTACCCTCTTACCTTAGCTGTTTTAATCATGTAATGCAATTTAAATGTTGGTTAGCTCATTTCACTGGTTACGTGCATCTGATGAAGATCCTCTTTCAGAAGTACCGTGTCTTGCAAATTAAATAAAACTAGTTAAACAGTGTAAGGTAGCTTTGGTAAAATGATATATATCTTCCGAGTTTTCTGATGCTTAAATTGTTTCTGTAGTGTGTCATAGAGGGCTACCACGGGACGGTGATGGCTTATTAATTTACTACTCCTATACACCAATTTGTATATGCAATTAAGTTCATATGCATGTCAATATATGATTATGTATCTTCTATCCGTACCATGCACAATAAGAACCTCATGTTTCTTGCCTCTGGTATTGTTTGAAGATATTGTGTCAGACACCCTTGCAAGTGTCAGACACGCAGGGTGCCAATAGAAATGCTACTTTGTTCCTTCAACTTCTTGCATTGCTAGTTTAATTTTGTCGACTAATAATTGTTTAGGTTTTGCGAGATAACATCAAATCTATATGGTAATTTAGTGGCAAATACAATTGCAGTTGTTGCTGGAGGCACTGGTGTCATTGCCAGAAGGTAGGGCACGCAAAATCTCTCCCCTTCTGAAGTTGATTGCTTGCCCTGATTGGGAGATAGTTGATAGAATGCATTTAGTTACTCATTCTCAGTGTAAATACTATAGTAAAGCATGTTAATCTTTAGATCTAAGAATAGACTTCTTTGTAGTACATCTACTATTGAGAGTAAATTGGTCTATTATCTTTTGCAGGAAATCAACACTTCTTTGTTTCTCTTGTGGCTGTTCTTTGGTATCATTAAGACATCTAAAAAAATTTTGGGTTGTGAAGTAGCTGGTCCAAATGGATCAGTTAACTATACTTGGCAAAGAAGTAAGAATTTTTCTCTACTTACATTTATGGTTATATCTTTGCCTAGCTCCTGTGCAATTATATATGATATTTGTGTCCTGTCTATCAATGGCCAGGAGATGTATTTTCTTTTATTTTGCTTGGCAGGGAGGATTTACAACTCCCCTGTCTATCATTGAGGTATTTGCCTTCCCTTGCTCGATTTGTCATAGGGAGGATTTACAAACATCTCTGTTGTTTTCGTTAAATCTGTTGTTAGCTTCATTAAACTAACGTCTTTGGTATTATACTAAAACCTGTAGATTTTAACAAGTTGAAGGCATAATCTAACAAAGAAGGGTTTCAGAAAGTAAAGTCAACCATTTGTTACCAAGTGTCTGTCGGATTAGTGCAGTGCCCCTAAATACGGTTGGCCTTCTCTTGAACTCTGATTTATGTGGTTAGCATTTCAACAGGATAACACAGCTATGTACTTTAACTAAGATTTTGTACCTGTTTAATTGTTGTTGTTATTTCCAATTAGTGTGGTCTGTGTTGGTATGTATTTAACTCCTGCGCAATAAATATATCCATGTCTGCTTTAGAACCTGTTTCATAAAAAGTTGCAACGGTAGCATGCAATAAAGGAACATAAATTGGTTGTTTTTAATCCTGAAGTTCCTCAGTATAACATCTGAAAAGCACCAACTCCAGCTCTTAAACTCCAAAACTGAAGAAAGCACAAAAAAAAATGTCAAAATTGTAATATATCATATCAAGTAATTGATTAAACTTACCGATTATATTTGAACTGAGAAACAACACCATTTGGTTTTCGTTGATCCACCATTATAGACTTAATTTTACCCCAACTTTCTTTTTGTAGGCACTGCAGTTATTCAAAGAAATAATAATCAAAAGCATTGCAAGATAACTGAGACGAATTGTCCGTCTGCAGACTTGGTTGAGGCGTTTATCAAGATAATAGAGGAGAAAGGCTGACACGATGTAAGTTTTATCTGCTACTCATTCATACTTTTGCATTACAAGATTATGTTTGTTAGTCCAGTTTTCTATTCTACTTTGGATTACAAGGTGGTGATTCTGGAGGAGGCTTTGATAGGTCTTAGTATGGTTATGAACTTCCACCATTTCCTGATGAACTTGTTCTTAATTATAACCTTCACAGCGACAATATTAGTCAGGTGTATGGCTGCGTAATATAGTAACAAGGAAGAGATCAAGTATGTTAATAATTTTCTTGGCTAGCTATTTCGCAGCCATCTTCGTAAAGAAGTTTAAAAACTAGTGTAGATTTATTTTTGATTTCACCAATATAATTATTTATTTATATAATTGATTCTGATCATCCTGTTTATTTTATTCTTCATCATTCTGAGCAATGCCATATGGTGTATGTGCACTGTCTAATTTATTTGGAATTTTAATGGGATGAGCATTTTACAAATATATATCATGGATGATGAGTGCCTGGGGCATGGTTATGATTTCTCACTAATGGAATGCATTCTTTTAAACAGTTATAAGGTAGATCATTTGGAAATATGGATGCCCTCCACCGCCAGCGAGCAATCTGTGAACTACTTGGCTCAAGTAAGAATCTTTGTATCATAACTTTGATCACTGCTTTAGATGGTACAAGATGGTCAGTTTCTGTTTTTTCGTAATGTAGGCAATAGATAACTTCAGTGCGGTGTGATACTAATCTGATGTGAACCATCTATTGTTGGGAGTGTTTGAGAAGACTAGTGAGCCTTCCCGAACAAAAAGACTTTGATATGCTGTAAATTGACATTTAGATGCAAATTATGCGGAGCCTAGATTAGGTGCTAGCTAGTTGGTGACTAGCATTGCTCTTATTCTCCCGAGAATGACGAGTGGCCAAACCTGTACCAAGTCATTTGGTTGCCCAAAAGCTGCTTGCTCCCAAGGCTCAAGCCAACACTAGGACAGCGACAATTCTTGCTCTTAATGAAATTTTACGGAACAATCTGTTTTCACTTTCTTGAATGATTGAATCGGTCATCCTGTCGAGTCATTGATTGTTGAATACCATTTTTTCTTGACTTGGGTTTACATACTAAAGGCTTGATGGCGAGGCACATGCTGTACAAGATTACGCGTCATTAAAGGGCTGCATTACTTTGAGAAGCTTTCTGGAAGCTCAGAGTGTTAGCTTTTAATTGTTTTTGGTTAAATTTCATAACGATTAGAACGACTCTGTTGTACTTGTGTTCGTCATGAATGTATGAATCTTCTTTGAGAATGCAATGCATGAACTGCAGATTGAAAAATAAGAAATTGCAGGCCTGGGTTCCAAGTTCAGTTTTAATTGTATTACAGGCCTGTAAACTGGAAGTCCAGGTCCATGAAAATGATCTGGGCTACCCATTTTTTTTTAATTGTAACAGAAAAAATTGTCACGGTTATAACTGTGACACAAATTGTGAAGAAAAAATAACACGCGTCATCATAGGCCGTGACAAAAGGACGACACGTGTCCTATGAGTAACGGTTACAAATTCATGGCAACACAAATATGTGTTACTTTAACCGTGACAAAAAAGGACACGTGTCGTCGAAGCAATCGTTGCAAGGATTCGATATGATTATAAGCGTTGCTTTGTAAATGTGACTCTTTAAGACACGTGTCATAATCTCGAATTGTGGTTAATAGAGAGTAACAGTTAAAACCGTTAAGATAAATGTGACAAATATGACACGTGTCGCTATCATAAAATTAGGTCAATTGTGGTTATTAATTATTGTAACGCTTTTTTATATGTGACTGTTTCTGCATTTCGTCACAGATAAAACCGTAACAAAATACCATCACAATTATTAATAACGGCCTATTTAGTACAGTTATAACCGTTACAAATTCAATAAGTAACAGGTATAGCCTGTGACAAAATCCTGGAAATGGTGTAGTGTGATCGGGTATGACAACAGTTGTCAATTGCAACCGCTACCTAAGATACTCCTTTTTGACAGTTTAGTGAGGAAGCGTCATAATATGTCAGATATCCATGACGGTTCATATATGTCACTGTATGAGGTTCTATGGTAACGGTTTGAGCAAAGAACCGTCGAGAATACGAGTTACTATGACATTTTAGTCAACCGTCATGGTAATGGCATCAATTAATGACGGTTTTCCTAGATCCGTCACCTATAATTGGCCAGCTATGTATTTGTGACGCTTTTTGGTGAAACCATCATGGTGCAAATTATCAAACCGTCACTGAACCCTACATTTGGCCTAGTGTAAGTGGTATCCAAGTTGGGAAAAATTCGTTGTCTATTAATCACCTACTATTCGCTGATGATTGCATCTTATTTTTTCGGGCTGATCAATCGAGTATTGCTCAAATACGGTCTTATTTACAAGATTTTTGTAATATTTCTGGTCAGTTAATTAATTTTTCAAAAACATCAACATTTGTTACTGATGATTTATCTGAAGAAGCTAAGATGTCTATCAGGAATAGACTTGGAGTGAAGCAGCTCAGTTCGAAAGATAAATATTTGGGTTTACCTATTCTTTTGGGTTAACCCAAATCTAATTCTTTTAAGTCAATTCAGGATTCATATGAGAATAGGTTCCAAGGATGGTGCTCTAAAACGCTAAATCAAGCAGCTAGATCAACAATAGTGAAATCGGTTCTTAATTCCATACCTGCCCATTATATGAGTAATTTAAGATTACCCAAAAATGTTATCCATAAACTAGACTCAACACAAAGAAAATTTTGGTGGGGACACAAATCTAATCGTGGTTTAAACATGGTAGCATGGAATTCTCTATGTATCCCTGTAAATGAGGGAGGGTTTGTCCTTTAGGAATCTTGAAAAATTTAACTTAGCTCTCATCATTAAGTTGGCTTGGAGATTATGTACAGAGGAAGATAAGCCTTGGGTACAATTCATGAAAGCTAAATATTCTCCATATTTCAGTTTTCTTCACTTACAAGAATCCCCTTATAATTCTTCTTGGATTTGGAAAGGTTTAGAAGATGGTTTGTTCTATGTAAGAAAGTTTCACAGATGGGATGTCAGAGATGGAAATAGTGTTTTAATTTGGTATGATAAGTGGGTAATTAGCCTTGACACTCCACCTACACCAAATGCATCTTTTAGTGAGCCAGCCAGATTGGTTTATGTTTCTGATTTGATGTTGCAGAACCCTAGAAGATGGAACACTTGTCTTATCTCTGATCTCTTCTGGAGGATACAACACAATTAATTCTTAAAATGCATTTAGTCCAACATGGTAAAGATAAAATAATATGGGAACCAAGTAGGAATGGTATCTTTACGGTTAAATCTACTTACAAGGCTTTAAGAAATCTTTCAAATGAAACTCAGCTGAGGAACACAATTAGTATTCAAGTTAATTGGAGAAAACTGTGGAAATACTTAGCCCCTCATAAGGTTAAGTTGTTCATCTGGAATATCTTAAACATATTGTCCCAACATGAGCAAAGCTCAGTAGTTATATGGGCAACATAGACATTACTTGTCCTAGATGTTTTCAAGCGGAAGAGATACTACATCATATGCTAGTACAATGTGATTATTCTTAGATCAGTTTGGTTAGCTATGAATATAAATGTAGTAACCTTACAAGATCAGAATATAGATATTGCAGTTTGGATTGCTAGCTGGTTTAATGATCCTGTTTCTTCTTCTTCGGAGGATAATCAAAGATGGCTACTGACTTTAATGATTACAGCATGGTATATTTAGAAAAACAGATGTTCCAAAGTAGGAATCAAAATGTACTCATAACAGTTTCTTCAATTCAGAACATGGTACAGATGTTTAAATACTAGTCTTGTGCCAAAAAAAATACAATGCATCAATCCTGGCTTACCCCTCCTTTGCATGTACTGGAAGTTAATGTGGATGCCTCATTTAATCCTTACACTTGTGAATTTGAAATTGGTCTCATAATTCGTGATTCAACAGGTCAATGCCAAGCCATCAGAGGGAGATACTTTAATGGCGGAATAGATGCATAACAAGCTAAAAGTCTAGCCATGAAAGAAGCTATATTATGGGCTGGGCAATGTGTTTTGCAAGAAATTACTTTTGAAGGAGACTGTCTCAATGTAATTAGTTCTATCAAGCAAGATACTTCCTCAGTTCACTGGATGAACCAAGGGATAATAGATAAAATAAACACCTGCTAAAAGCTTTTTCTTGGTTTTCTGTTAGTTATGTTAAGGGAACGGCTAATAAGGTTGCTCATGTTATTGCAAACTCCTCTAGGATGGATAGATCCTCTTTTGATTACTCTAGTAATTTCCCAGATGTATTTTGTCAGACCATAAAAGAAGATCAACTATCTATGTCTGTAAGTTATGTAAATTAATCTTAGTAAATATTTGGTATTTTACATCAAAAAAAAAAAATTGAAGAAAGTTCTGCCAAAACTAATCTCTGAAAACCAATGTGCATTTATCAAAGACAAGCAAATTTTGGATGTAATTTTGGTGGCTGGTGAACTAATTGATGCTAAAACAAAAAGTGAAGTTCCAGGGGTCTTATGCAAACTTGATCTACAAGGTCGGCAAGGTCGACAAAAAATACCCTGCCGACTTTTGGTTCATTTTGATTCTTCTTCAATTTTTTTTTTTTTTTTGTTTTTTTTTTTTATTTCACATATATAGTTAGAGTGTAGAAGAAAGATTTTGATTTTTTTTATATATGTTTTGGTCGGCAAGGTTTTTTAGTATGGGCAATTTGGTTTTTTAATACCTTTTAGACACCCCTGAGCACACTACTTTGGATGGGAACAAAATGGGTATACCCCAATTAATCTGGGTATACCCCAATCTCGGCAGGTTAATTTACACCAAATTACTTGTCTCTGTATGCCTCGTCACTGGTAGGAGCTTACTTGCGATCAGGTTCGACCATAGGTCGACAGAGGTCGTGGACCGACCTGATCTTAAAACAATATCATGACAGTTACGAGAATAACCAGATAATTTTAGGAAAATTCCATCTCTTGTCCAACTACTTTACACGTGTTAATCTTATGGATCCTTGATGAGTAATTGACGATTGAGATTGACGAGACTAAAATCCCAATCTTGAGTGGTTCAAGGATTTTGGTGCCGAAACAATCAAAACAACAGAAGGGAGTTTCGAAATGAAATGAAAATTTAGGGTTCACTGTGGCGGAGGATCAGACAAAGAGGAGGATCTTCAATTTAAGTAAGTAAATTTAGTGATGGATTTGTAATTCAAAGTAATTTGGTTCTAATCTGAGATGCATACACTGATTGATTTATTTGTTTTGGTATTTTCACCTTCACTCCATAATTATTGGAAACAAAATTCGTACATGATGATGCCCTAATGGCTTCTCCTATCAAGAATAAATGTTCATTTTCATTTTAGCAATTTTGATTTGACTGTAATGGAGTTGTGAGTAGTGTCTGTGGTACTTATACTGATTTTTTTTGGTATTTTCACTGATAAATAGCTAAGGAGAACGCCTTGCAAGGAAACTTAAAAATCAACAAAATGTGTTTGATTTGTAAATGTAAAATACAGTACGATGGGCTGTGTTTATTATGATATGGAGGATCTTTAATCGCCATTGCGACACCTCCTTTCAAAATTTTGTTGATTGATTCTGATGCCCAACATCAGGTAAGACTATTCAGTTCATGGGAAATTCTAAGTTCTCTTTCCTTTGTTATGATTGTCGCTCTACAACTAAAAGCTATATCTTCTAACCATTACTAATTTACCACCAGAGAGACTAGAATTCTAACAAGGGACAACCAGCATAGACACAAAATCGGATTTGGGGGACGAAATCCAGAACCAGAATCTGGACCCTCACAGACGGATAAATTATTACCATTCAGTACTGGTAAATACATTTTCTCTTTGTTTCAAATATTTAGTAGCCTGGCGTGTTTGGTATTCAAGTTTTTGAAACTTTTCTATGATTTTTTGTTGCTGATTCCAGGCAGATAAGTGAATTAGACTGCCCTGATATGTTACCCCATTTCTTTTCTTTTTTTCTGAAATTTGTTTGTGACAATTTTGATTCATTGAATTTTATTTACTTCGGTTTGTATCCAACAACCTTACTTAGTCAGGTAAAGTTGTTCAATGGTACACATTCTGGTTTGAGGATTTCACTTTATTGTGTGTCCTCGATGAAATTTGAGTTTCCGGAATTAACCACCTCTAGGTTCCTTCTTCTTATTACATTTGCAGGTCCAACAATCTTCTCCTGTTTATGAGGCTGCCAGAAGGCACATCGTAAAATTATCAAACCAGCAGTAAGAGAAACAAGATGATGATGATGAGATGATAGTAAAGAAGTAGCCTTTCTGGGTGTAAATCTTAATTTTGATTGGTTTCAGGTATTCTTTGACGTAGTGGCTTGCCTTCAGGCTCGTCAACCATTCTCCTTAATAGCAAAGCTTTTATCAGCTTCTGCAATTCTTCCATCAAAAGAGGCACAATGATCCAACTGCAACCTAGATGTGAAGGGTTCGGTTTGTGGTTTACCAAATAGCATTCTTAATCTGCCAGTCTCACTCATAGACTTTTGTTTGGACCTTCTCCTGCATCCTGGAAGACTGATCGTTGCATGTAACCACGACAATTGCATGTTGTGATTGAGTCTCTATATAATGACTAGGATTTCGTTGGACCACTTACCTGTGTTCATTTTGAAGAAAATGGACAATGATTTATTCAAGATCTCAATGGGGCATGTGCAAATGGGTCTCTATTAAGGTACTTTCTTTGCATTCAGAACTGCTTATGGGTTACGTATACTTCGATATTCGGTTTCAACGGCATCCAGGGTTATGCTATTTTTTTTTATTCTGCCTATACTGAACATATATTTTGTGTGCTTTAGGTTTTCAAAGGTCGTAGAAGGAAGTCTCACTAAAGACTGCAGATGGAACATGGAAAGTTTCTGGACTTGTCCTAGAGGTACCCCTCAGAGTGAAGTCACTAGCGAGGTTGATGCCAATGATATTTTGAAGGTAAAGGGTAAAGAGAAGGCAAGTGGGAAAGGCAGTGAAGTTTACCAAGTCAAATGAGAAGTTCGTTTGAGGTTGACCTAATGTTAAAGGGAAGGCGGATTTCGCAGAGAAAGATAAGAAGGTCATGACATGTTTCACATGCTTTGGATTCACTAGCCCATCTTGAATTTCAAGACTGGTTTGCCACGCATCCACTGATTTTGGTGGTCACAATCAACAGAAAAGGAACCAGAATTACAGATTAAATGTATTTGGACATGAGAGGCAGGGGCAGAAAACTCTGTATTCAAAATTAAAGTAAATAGAGCATGGAGGCGAAGTTTGGTTGTCGTCTGCTAATTGATCTCGAATCTCCACTGGTTTAACTGTTAAGAGCCAAATTTTTCGAGAGGTAGTTCCTTTGGAATGCAAATGCTCAACCAGATTCACCTGGTACTTCCAAGTCTATGATGAAAGTTCATCAAGAGCTGCACAGAGGGTGTATATGGTTAGAAGAATTGGAGGGTCAGTTTTGGGTTACTATTTCTAAATTGGTCATGAAGAAGCATGAATTGGACATCGACATAAAATGGCTCTTGGAAACCCATGGAAGGTGTGTGAACGTGCTAGTTAAGAGCTCTTTGAGTAACCAGCATAAAGTGTGGGTCTGTACACGGCGGCTTGGACTTCTCTGAAGCACTTGACTCGTTTCAATAAAATTGATTTATTTTAAGAAGACCATGTGAAGAAGGCTGATGACTGATGCTGGATTGTAGACGATGAGATTGTCCTTGTGGGTGGATGTCCTTGTGACTGATGACTATGATTCCCAAGGTTCACCAACTCCTCAAAGATAATGTTTACGGCAAAGAGCACAGCAAATGTGTCACCCCAGATGAGGCTGTTGCTTATGGTGCTGATGTACAACTACAAGGATATCTTGAACAGAGAGCGTGGTGACGAAATCAAAGGTACTTATCTGAATAACTGTTTTAGGACCAACTTGAACGACACATAGTTTCATTTTTGTGAGACCTTTTTGTACATGCAGATTCTGCCTGTACTGAACATTTATCATGTGATTTGGGTTTCCGAAGGTGATGAAAGTCTTACCAAAAACTACAGGGAGCTTGGAAAGAAATCCGACCAACTAGAGAAAAGTTGGACAAGGAATCAAACACATTGTGCTAGATGGAGAGGAAATCTGCAGCTTCAAAATGGATGCAGATCCCAGCTTGCGTCCTGGCGAACCACAAACGCGCAAGACTTGAGGCTTTTAGGAAGAAAGCAGATATGGAGAAGGCTAACTATCTGCACTCAGGCCAGGTAAGCTTTTATAACTGATTTTTCTTACTTGTATAAGAACTGATTTTTCTTAATAATTCAGCATTATAAGTTCTTAATAATTACTGCTTATAAGAACTCAGCATTATTAGTTATCAGGATTTTTCTTACTTGTATAAGAACGTTACTATGCTTCAAAAAGAAAAAGAAAAAAGACATAATAAACTACTGGTGATTGAATATTGATGAAAACTGAAAAAATTCAGCATTATAAGTTTTCTTAATAATCAATAAGTGTTCATTCACCACAGAGAACAAGAGACACACATAAGAAGCATGAAAATATTGCATTTGTGTTCATTTCTTATTGCTGCTTTCATAGCAAATTGCTTGGCATAATGCTAACTTTTTGCCTGGATTGAGATCCACGTTAATGTTGAAATTTGATGTCTTGCTGTCGTAGACACAAACTTTACAATCAACCCAGAATAGTATCTCTTCTCTGGCAGTCAATGCAATTGGCTGGAAATAGTCATATGGACATTTCCAAGGCCACTCAATGCTGTATGACTTGACCCAAGAATCTTGTTTTGCTTGTGACCACAAGTGGATATGCCGACCGGTTAACTGATGAATAAAATAGAGGACTCCATTAAGCTCTTGTAGGTGATAGATAGAGTTTTCAAATTGTTGCAAGCACGGCGGTGGTTCGAGCTGCCCGAAATTTTCTTCTTGCAAGTTGAATGTAACAATTGTACAATCAATTGGACTTATGAAGTAAAGGGTTTCACCAGATTGAATTCCTGGCTGCCACAGCGGGGTTTTAATAACACCCACATCTCTCCAAGTGTTACTTGACCCTCCGAATCCAAGAGTGACCACTTGAGCCATTCCAAGTGGAGCACTGTCAAGGTCTCTAAGTTCAGTACTAGGATAGTAAATTCTGATAACTTTGAATTGCTTACATTCAGGTAGATGCCCAAACCCACTTACAACATAACCTCCTCTTAAACTACTGCTTAGCTGTGGTAGGTTGGTGCATTCATAAGTCATGGGATTGCAAACATGAGTGGGATCAGACAAACCATGGTGAGTGCGAGAGATACATACCAGACCAGCTTTTGAACCTATCGCAATTACCCTCTCGTTTCCTTGCGTTCTGACTTTTGGCTTGTTCACTGGTTGATGTAAGATTTCTGTAGCGCAGGTCTTGAAGCAGAAGCTTTGTATTGTGGCGAGTACGGGATTCATGTTGCTGAGCAACTTGAAGATATCTTCAAAATAGAGCTTCGCATTGCGTTGACCTGGCGATGAGACGATGAACATCATGGTTCCACGAACGCCAGCCAATAGCTTGTTCCAGTTTTTGCAAACAAATTTGCAGCAGGCAATGGTCTCGATTGGTACCAATTCTGACAAGATGTAAAGAAGAACGTCATTGTCCAGTTTGTCGATGCTGCATATGCAACCATCAGCATCCATGTTGGGTTTATCCATTGAGATTCAGAGATAGAGAGGAAAAAAGAGCAAGATTTTCTGAACGAAGTATTCCTGTATCTTTTCTATTTGTAATTCCTAGATCTTTATCTGTGATCTTTTGTAATTGTGATTGCAATAACAAAAAGAAAACTATTTTGAACTTTTATCTGAAATTGGAATGGACAGAAGGGAAGAAGAAAATCAACAAAGATGAAGAAACGGGAGCCCTTGCTATTGCGCCTGAGTGATATTCTTCTTCCAGAATCGGTGACTAAATTTGAAAGAATCGGTGACTAAATTTGAAAGCCAGAGATATAATCTGAGAGAAGAAAGAAGACGAAAGAAGAAGAGAAGATCAGAAGAAAAGAGAGCCCTTTTCTTGGCCTGAGAGATCGATAACTAAAATTAGAACCCAGAGATATCATCTCTATATATAAGCCGTCATTCCTAATTAGGGTTACCGTTAAAGATTAGAAAAAAACGTTCACCGCCAAAACGTTACGGCACCAAGTGATATTACGGAAAACACCAGCGCGTGTATATTTACATCTCCTCGTCGCGCTTCTAACCCCAACGTTCATTTACACAATGCGCGTGGTGGGTTTGGTTTTACAATATCCGGTAAGGAAGGAAACGTTCAAAAAGGAGCCATTTTTTTGGGGACCATGATTTTTTGGGGACCATGGTTCTATTTTTAGTAAGACATTTAGAAGTAATTTTAGGTCACCCCTTATCTAGATATTTCTATTAATACCTAAATTACCCTCCTGATTAATTTTGGGTAATGATTAGTTGGTGTTAATAATAGTTAGTGTAATGATTAGTGAAATGATTAAGTTAAAGATAATTAGTGAGATTAAAAAATCAGATGGATTTTTTAAAAAAAGAAGTAGAATTATTGAGAGAGTAAAGTTAGAGAAGATGAAGAAGTAAAACATGGATTTTACCAACCAAAACCGGAGGAAGAGTATTTGGGTACTCAGGTATGCCTCAAACTTAGATAATGTTTGTTGAATTGGTCCAAATATTCATAAAACTGTAAATTTTATAAAAATTTCTCGCTTTGAAGTTCGGAGTAGTTCGTTTACCAAGTGTGAAGAGCAGGTAATCGAACACGTAGTTGATTAGTAAATGTCAAGAACATATAACCGAACACAGAGTTCGGTTTCTTTCTTCAAACACGCAGGTAGCTGAACTTTAGTAATAAGTTTTACAGAGGTATGTTCGGTTGGTTCGCAAACTTCAACGCAACCAAGTTCCCAACCGAACTGCACGTTAAAAGTAACCTAGTGTTAGAAGTTCGGTTGGTTCGCAAACTTCAACATATTTGGCGAATCAACCGAACTGAGCTTATATATGCATATATGCAATTAGGCAAACGTTCGATTAAAGTAAAAACTTAACAATTTATGCGATCCAACCGAACTGCACTTGCAAATGAATATATGAAATTAGCCCATAGTTCGGTTAAAAGTATTTTTTGCGAATCAACCGAACTTTGAGTTAAAAGTATTTTTTGAGTTCGGTTAAGAAAAAATTAATTCCTGATAACCGAACTTTTTGCGACGAAACCGAACGTTTTGCGATGTAACCGAACTAAAAGTTATTTGAGACTTTTTTTTTTGACATAACCAGAACTCGTCTGAAAAAAAAAAAAAAAAAAAAAAAAAAAAACTCCATTAAACCTCTCTGCAACTTCCATTTTCAGCTCATTTTGATGATTACTTCTCATTTTTTCAACCAAAAACGAATGAAAAGTAATGAGTTTGTGAGAATATCTTTGTTAATGATTTAAATTATGCTATATATATAGAGGTGGTGGTGGTGGTAATCGGTGGTTGGTGGTGGCGATAATCGGAGGTGGTGGTGGTGGTGGTGGTAATCGGTGGTTGGTGGTGGTGATAATCGGAGGTGGTGGTGGTGGTAATCGGCGGTGGTGGTGGGAGGAGGTGGTGGTTATATATATAGGTAGTTATTAGGTTGGTTTTAAATTAAATTAGGTTACGGATGGTTAGTCATTTCAACGCTTTAGTACACCCCTTATAACTATAGGGAAGGTAGCCTAATAAAACCATGGTCCCCTCAAAAAAATCATGGTCCCTAAAAATGGTTCTCAAAAAGAGTAATGAACCGCCTCTGAATCTGAATACACCAACTTGCCCTTAGATAATCTAATTTAATCGAAAATAAATACTCCGTCTGTTTCAAAAAAACCTTCCTCTATTCCATTTTGGTGTATTTTAAAAATGTGTCCAATTTCTGTTTATAGTCATATTTTTCCAATGAACTTCTCTAACATATCCTTAAGTTTTTTATACTCATAAATTATGTTTTAATAGCATCCAATATAAAATATTAAAATTAATGAAATCTGTATAATTAAGGAAACAAATATATCCTTCATTCATTTTTGAAGACAATATATATGGTTCCAAAATAAATTCCTTATAAAAGTTAAACTCCATAAGTGTACAATCCTTTCATTTTTTTTTCAAACACCATTTTTTATCTCCATAATTTTTTCATCTCTTACTTTCTTCCAAACAATCCAGATTTTAATTTTGAAGCGAACTTTGATTTTTACATTTTATTTTTGTTCAATTTTAATTTTAATGTTCCCGCTCAATTTCGCTCCTATAGTTTCATGCGGGAGGGTATTTCTTTATATTTTTGAAGTAGCGGGAGGAAAATCTACTTAGCCACCCAATATTTAGAATATTTTTCTTAGTGATACTGTTTCCATAAACAAATATGTTTTAGTTTTAGTTTTTTTATTATTTATTTCCTATTTATAACCCCATAACAATTTTTGGTAGTTTTTATTACTAACATTTTTATTGAAATAAATTAGGCAAGTAATTATGGGTAGAAATGTAAACTACTATGGCCTCTTTAATATCTTGACAAAGTTAAATCAGACTGTCTTTTTGAAACGGAAGGAGTATATGTATATTAGAGAACAATAATAATTCTAGATGCGTCAAGGCTAAAACCCCAAACACGCAGCCCATATGAGATCCACGGTAAATATAGTTCAGCCCTGCTAAACCTTGTGGGGCTCATAGAGCGGTTTCTTAGAAACGATGTCGGAGCTTGAGAAAATCTATCATTTTAAATATATATTTATCCTAAATAATGAATCAAAGAATAAACGGGATCTGTAAAAATCTATAAGAAAATACTCCCTCCGTTCCAATTTACTTGCTTTTTTAGGGTTTCTTTTGTGTTCCAAATTATATGATAGTTTTAGTATTTTTCCCCAATTCTCTCTAATTTACCCCTGCTTTGGAATCACACCAGAGAATTAATACTCATCGTAGTCAACACAAAAAATTACTTTAATTTTTAAATATACCCCATGGAGGATATATACTCAATCTTGGAATATTTGGTAGTACATCCCAAGTAAATTGTTACGGGATTGATAACTTTCCTAGAATTTAGAAACACAAAACTAGGCTATTTAACTCTTTAAGTAGGAATTAATATGGGTATTATTGGAAAGATTTTACTCTCTCTGATATTTCTTAATCTCCGTGAAAAACTCTACAACGTCAAATAAATCGGAACGGAGGGAGTATATATTTGCGTTGTATACACATCCAATAAATATTTACACCAGTGGAGAATAGTCTTTTTAAGATCAAAAAGTCTATTTGAACCGCCAAAAAAACTATGATAAAAACGCTCCTCACAAAACTTTCAGTGGGCCCCACCATAAGTGGTCCCCTGTTAATTCCAGGTGGGCGGAGCCCACCAGTCATGTGAGGACGGTTTTTACCTAGTCTAATATCTCGGTTCATACATAACTACTGTTGTAAGATAAATATAGGCACTCAATAAAACGACCGATCTTGACTCCCGAGACCATACACTAAACGACGCCAATGCTTAAAAAAGAAGCCTGTTCAGGGGCATACGTAAAACTTCAATGGTTTACATTGTTATGACCCCAATTAGTTTATGCAGGGTAATAAGAGCATCTCCAACGGTGGGTGCTAAAAATCATATGTGAAATTTTTATTTAGATCCTTATTTATGGGGGTCATATGTATGTGGTAAAAATAATAATGCTTTGCTCATGAACCATCTCCAATAGTATGGGTCTTATTTTTAAAATTTGTTGTTTTGGATAATGATAAAATTAATTCCCTCTTTCCTATTGGTTCATAACAATTTATTTAAAAATTAAAAAATTAAAATATAGTTAAAATGATGATGTGGAGGTCATTCCCAAGGTCTAAATAAGACCTTCTCCAAGACCTTCATATTTATTTTAACACCCTTCCTATTTTCTATGACCCACTGTTGGAGATGAATTTAATGTAAATGAGGGTCTAAAATCCTATGTGTCATGAAAAAATAAAACCTCCACCCTCTGTTGGAGATGCTCTAAGAGGTGTCTACTTGGTAGTAATATTATTTGGGTACCCTCTTTTCTTTTAAATTGCCAAAATACCCTTTCAGTAATTTAAATACCTAATCATATACTAGATAGAAAATCAAAATCAGATTTATCATTTCCTTTTCTTCTCCTACAACTGAATCTAACAAAATATTTTTCATTGCCGTGATTAATCTTGGATTCGTAAAAATTTGATCGTCGATTTAAAAATTATAAAATGACACACACAAAGAGTCGTTCAGTAGGTAGGCATTCTAGATTTTCTTCTAATCGGCCAATTGAAGAACAACAAGAAGTTGAAAGAGTTGAAAAAGAATTGAAGTAAAATTTAATCAAGTAAAGAACAAACTCCTAAAATGTACATTAGAAGGTATTTTCCACAAATCCATCTCCTATTTTGTTGTTTTTGTCTAATTTAGAAGAAGAAAAAAAAAAAGGTTTTTGACGGTTATAGAGTGAAATTTATATGATATTTGAAACGAATTATCCATCGAACTGTTCATTTTTCTTCATTCTGAAGGTGTTTGAACATTACTGCTGATATTTTGTTTCTAAAAGATATATTGCCGAAGTTTATAGTTTTTATCAAAAAAAACTTACGTTGTGAAGTTCGGCTGATAATATTGATATGTATTGATCTCTGTACCTTGATGACTATTATTATTGAGGCGGAATTCAGAATAATAATAGACGAAAACTAGAAAACAAAACACACTAGAAACCAAATTCCGAACAAGAAAACTATTACAAGAAAACCAAATTCCAAACACACTATGAACAAGAAAACTATTACAATTTTCCCTTTGTTACGCTCACAATCTCTCTAGGTAAATATCCTTAAACTGTTTTCTAAGCTTGCTTTTACAATAATTAATTGCCTCACAAACTTGTATCTAGGTGATTTGTCTTATAAACCTTCTTTCTTGGATGTGTTTAGTTATGAGCTAAACATCCCTACTTATAGGCTTCGTTTGGTTTCCCAAACCTCTTAGGTAATCCCTTTTCTAGGTATATTTCCTTATCTAGGAATATTACCTTGTGTAGGAAATATTCCTTTTCTAGGTATATTTCCTTATCTAAGTTACTTCCTCAAATCAGTATTCCTTTCTTAAATTACAATTTTATCCTCAATCCGTCTTGAGGATCACTAGTTCCCAAAAGAGGGAAGATACACTTGTATCATGGGGCCCCCCTTTAAGAACTTGAACTCCTGTGAAAGTCAGAGAAGATTACAGGCCTTAGAGTGATCGGGGTAAGCGTGGATGTTGAGTTTTATAAAACGATTCGTCATAAGCTGTATAAGTTTGCCAATGAAACTTCTGGTTGGAGTCAATCGAAAACCGAACTGAAGTTTTCTTGTCCCGTTAAAGACGTGGATTGTGTTGTTGATAAACAATAAGTAAAAACAAAAAGAAAATCAAGAAGTTTAAGCTTACTAATTTCACAAAGGATTTTGAGAAGATAAAAGAGAGAATTGCACAAGGGAAGTTGGTAATAGACGGGGACAGAGTCAAGCAAACTGCAAATGGGTATTTGCTGTAAACTCTCGGCCGAGATTTGTTGTACACAATATCTCTAGTTGTTAAGGCTAGGGATCTGAAGACCATTAACAAGCATACTGTAAGGACCCTCAAGCTTGTCAACGCTATTAGACTAGTCAAGAGACTAATTAGCCGATAATCACTCGATTAAATTAACACGAACGTTAATTAATAGGAATTAATCTAACAACGATCTAGCTACGAAACTAGTATCGTTAAATAGGTCTCGGAAGGTTGTGTAGAATGGAATACTCGAGCGTGTGAATCGAATACCAGATGAAGAAGAAAACACTAAGACAGTATGAAGGGAAAAAATCATCATTTCCGGCAAAATGCTTTTGATGCAACAAGGACATGTTTTGGCTGCCCATGTCATTTGCGAGAGTGCCTTTATCATTTTGGTTGGTATTATCCCCAACCGATCGAGAAGATAAGTCTTTTTTTCTCTTCTTTCTTCTTTCATTTTATCTTCATTCTTCTTCTTCTTTCCTTCCTCTTCATTTGTTCTTCCTCTGGCGATTCAGAGAGAAATATCTTCGGGGAAATTTCTAAAGATAAGCTGTGAGAAATCAATCGAGGATGCTAGTGATGAATTAGGTTATGGTGTTTGATTAGAGTTTGAAGAAGATTTAAAGAAAGATGAATTAGTAAGAAGCAGAACTAGGGTTTTACTTAGATTTTAAGTTCGAAGTGAATTAGTTGGGTTGCAGAGTTGTCGTTGGATGAAGAACGAATGGGTCGATGTTTAATTGAAGTTATAAAGTTTTTTCAGTGAAGAATCGAAGGATTAGGGTTTCTGCAAAGTTAATTGAAATTCAATTTAGGGTTTCATGGAATTAAACTTAGAGAAAATGGAATTGACGTTCAAGAGGGATGATTGAAGATGGGTTTTGTGTTAACTTAACAGTTGAGATAGATATTTTATATGGAATTAGGTTTCAGGTGATGAGTTGAAAGATTAGTATGTTAGGGTTCTAAAGAGGATTGAGAATTGATAATAGAGATGAAGACTTTAAGTTGAAGGCTAGGGATTGAGTCTGTAGTAAGATGATGTTGGAGTTATTGTTAGTGTTGGATGAACCAAAGTTGGTGATGAAGTTTGTTGAATTTGGTTAAATTAGGATCTTTGTGGATGTGGTTAGAGAAACAACAATTCAGAGGATGCTGGTATTTGGGTAAGTTGTGAGTTGTTGAAATTCGAATATTATGTATTGAACTGTTTGTATTGTTGAGTTTATGGAATTGATGGATATGTTGTTGAAATTATTCTGGTGGTGATGTTTTTGTGTTGGAATTGTGTTGGTGGTTTTGAATGAATGACTTCTAAAGAATTCAGTTAAGATTTTATTAAGATGGGTTTGGGATTGTGAATATGAAGTGTAGTTGAGATTGCAGAACTGGAGTTGTTGTGCTGATGTTAATTCAGTTAGGTAATCAGTCTTGTAGAAGATGAGTTACAAGGAGGTAGGTTGAATGGTATTAGTGGTTTGAGAATGATGTGTGGATCAATTCAAATGTTTTTGCAGCTATAAAGATTGTTGAATTGAGTATGGAGATGAGTTGTGGAATTGCAAATGATGTTGTTGGGATTTGGAGAAGCTGTAGGTTTGAGAAGGTTGCATACTAACTATGGTTGTTGTTGTTGTGATGAATGAAATCGTAGGTTACAGGATTTGGATTCTGTGTATGCTAGATGAACAGATTTAGAATGGATGAGGGTTTGTAGATATTGCAGATTGACAGTGTTACCTGAGTTGAAGCATAAATGTATGAAAAAGAGATGTAAGAGAAAAAAGAAATTATAAAAAATTATAAAAGAAGTTGATGGAAATTAAAATAAAAATTGAAATTAGAAAAAAAAATGAAAGATTAAGAGGGTTGTAAGAAAAAAGAAAGATTGAAGAATGAAAAAAAAAAAGAAATGAGTAAAATGAAAACTCAATCCCTAGCCTTCAACTCAAAGTCTTCATCTCTATTATCAATTCTCAATCCTCTTTAGAACCCTAACTCACTGATCTTTCAACTCATCACCTAAAACCTAATTCCATATAAAATCTCTATCTCAACTGTTAAGTTAACACAAAACCCATCTTCAATCATCCCTCTTGAACGTCAATTCCATCTTCTCTAAGTTTAATTCTATGAAACCCTAAATTGAATTTCCTTCGATTCTTCACTGAAACAACTTCATAACTTCAATTAAACATCGACCCATTCGTTCTTCATCCAACGGCAACTCTGCAACCCAACTAATTCACTTCGAACTCAAAATCTAAGTAAAACCCTAGTTATGCTTCTTACTAATTCATCTTTCTTTTAATCTTCTTCAAACTCTAATCAAACACCATAACCTAATTCATCACCAGCATCCTCGATTGATTTCTCACAGCTTATCTTTAGAAATTTCCCCGAAGATATTTCTCTCTGAATCGCCAGAGGAAGAACAGATGAAGAGGAAGGAAAGAAGTAGAAGAAAGAAGAGAAAAGAAGACTTATCTTCTCGATCGGTTGGGGATAAGACAAACCAAAATGATAAAGGCACTATCGCAAATGATATGTGCAGCCACGACGTGTCCTTGTTGCATCAAAAGCATTTTCCCGGAAATGACGATTTTTCTCTTCATACTGTCTTGGTGTTTTCTTCTTCGTCTGGTATCTGATTCACACGATCGAGTATTCCATTACACAACTTTCCGAGACCTATTTAATGATACTAGTTGCGTATCTAGATCGTTGTTAGATTAATTCCTATTAATTAACGTTCGTGTTAATTTAATCGAGTGATTATCGGCTAATTAGTCTCTTGACTAGTCTAATAGCGTTGACAAGCTTGAGGGTCCTTACACATACTCTTGGGGAACCACTTTCCTTGTTTACCTACTCGATAATCTTGCGTTTGCCTCTAGGTTAACAAGCACAAACATTGGAGGAAATTTCGGATAATTCTCTACAATACAAAATCTATTTGTCGCCTTTTATTTTTTTGTTAAAAACCAATACATGCATATGATAAACATATTGAGGTTGGTTGAATATTTTTTCCTAGACGAACATATTGATGTTTGGCTAGAATAATAAAAAAATCTATTCGAACGGAGGAAAAAATAAATAAATAATTGAAAAAAAATAAATTTTTAAATAAAAAATGTTCATTTTATTATTTATTTCATTTTAGTTTAAGAATGTTACAAAATTACGAACTTTTGGTTGGAAACCTAGCAACAAGCTGGGCTCCAACTCCTTTTGGTTGGAAACCTAATCTATGAAAAATAAAGCTACCAAAACCACTACTAGCGTCATTGCTAACTAAACAATTCTTCAGACACTTGAAAAAACATAAAGTATCCTCACCAAGTTCCCCTAAGGTAGAGAATGCTAAAACACCCAGACCATAACCATGTGATACACACTTGTTCAAGTATTTAGTGCGTTGAAACATCACTAGAAATAGCTTTTCCTGGAACGAAAGAGCGAATTCCTTCACCTGTGAAGGGAGAGACCCCTGTAACATCCATACAAACATCTTTTCCATTATCTCAGTTAAGAACGAGGATATCAGCAGGCCGTAAATCCTTGTCATCATATGACAGAAACCCAAGGGATACTTCCTTATCTTGGTAAAAAATGTCAGCGATTATATCACGTACAAAGTCATGTCGAAACTTAATCCCAACATCCTTAGCAAAATGCATGAAGCGCGTGATCTCCAAAAATATCCATAGATCTGTTATAACTTGAGCATAAAGCATCCTCATCAAATAATGGGATACCCAAGCGATAGGAAAGGACAAATTTAACCGTCTCTACCCGAGGCATTGATTAAGCCCACCGATAGGTACTGACTAATAAATAGTCTTGTGCATGCTTAACTTGGTTACACCGCCACAAAATGGAATCCCTTGCAGACATGGAGGGTGGGGGTGGGGGGGGTGGGGGTGGGGGGTGGGGGGGGGGGGGTATCATCGACGCAGTAGGAAAAAAGTAGTCCACATACCTGGATAAAATTCTGAAGAGCCAACTGAAAAGAAAAACCTTTGTTTGTTGAGAATAAGTTACCAAGGATCACCTTTTGCACTGAAGCCGTCTGACTCTGAGAAGCAAGATAACAGTAGGTGCGGGTGTCTGCCATCCCAAGCCACCATCCTTGATGGGAAAGGTAGTCAAACGCTGCTGTAAAGGACCAAAGCCGGGACCATCACCAGTGAAAAGGAGTCTCAAGTACTTGAGCAAATGATCATCGAAAAGCTCGGTGGCTTGTTGAAGGGTTGCAGGATTGGTAGTACGCAATGCAAAATATAATCTGGAAACACCGGTGCAATTGCGAAGTAATAGCATCTCACTATCAGGAGGGAAAACACCATCAACGATTAGACGGTCTACCAATATCAGGAGGGAAAACACCACCCAAGAGTTTAACACCATTAGACGGTCTACAAATATCAGGAGGGAAAACACCATCAACGATACTTCTGGGATCAATAGAAGGCCAAAAGACTTATGTTTTCTTTATATTGAGATGTAAACCCCTACCTGGCCCTCCAGTTTTTATTATGCGCAAGGCCTTGGACACCTCAAGAGTATCACCAATGATTATACCATCGTCTAGGTACCAGGCATGCAAATCGAGTTTGCAACTAGAAGCAATAGTCTTCACTAGGGGGTGAAGAGTCAAGGCAAACAACAAGGGACCGAGGTGTCACCTTGCTGGACTCCAAGGGCATAAGACAAAATATATTGGTCATAGTAAGTTTAGCAGGTCGCAGGTAGCAAAATTCTACACAACGAGAAATACCTGGACAGTGAAGGCGAACTTCTTTGATGAGCTGAGATCTGCTCACCATGTTGAACGCATTAGAGAAGTCAATGAGCAACATTGGCATCGTGTCCGAGTGACCTTTCAACTCTAGAAGGCTATTTACATCATGTAAAACACTTTCTCCTCCGGCAAGTACACCAACCCCGAAAAAAAATTGGATAGAGAAGATGAAAAAAATTGAAAAAAATTAAGATAAAAAACTATGAAAAAAAGTGATTGGCTCATATAAATAAATTAAGATAAAGTTCTTGTGATTGGCTCAATTTTTTATAAATAAATTACTACTGATACTAACAAAAAGAAAAAAGTCAAAAATAAATAAACTAAAAAATGAAAATAAAATAAAACTAACAAATAAACTAATAACAAACTTCTTCGCAATTTGTACCACTACGCTTATCGTATGGGCCTATGCACCTAATATTAGTAACGGCCATATTGGGTATGGGATGACATCGCATATCGGGTATGGGACGATGTGGCCCAACAGATATGGCAGGCAATTGCTCTCATATGGCTAAGTCGCAGATAAATCTTATTGCCAGTGATGAGTCTAGTACTAATTAGCTATCTTTTTCTTAATTGACTGACAACAGTACCGTCAGCGTCGCTGGCAAAGATGACGGAGGTCGGTTTTCTTGACGCTGATGATTTCCATCCACCAGCAAAAATAGAGAAGATGGGTTAAGAGAATCAAAGCAGGGAAGGAGTGAATTGTTGTGAATCATGCTAAACGGGTTTTGCTTGTGAAACACATATTTCGTGCTGGAGAATTCATTTTTCTTCTGCCTTTTCTTTTCCCTTTTGTTTTTCAATTGTGAACTTATAAGTCACAGCAATTCTTCCTTCCATTTTCAGCTGTGAACAAATAGGAACTAGGCGAAGACATCCCACTCTGATTTTTTTCTAGCGATTTGAAAAAACAAAAAATATGTCATTCAAAATCCAAGAAAGCATATATGGCAACGAAGTGCTTTTAGAAATCAATGAAGACCACAAGAAAGTCAGCGGAGTGTTCAATACAATCCGCAATGACAGAGACTTCCATGTGCCAATGGAAGGGATATCTGAAATCAAAGTTGAGGGCTTAACAATCCCGACAGATTGTAGAGAACTTTACGTATTATCTGCCTACATAAATGGCGTATGGAAGCGACTGTATGCACATCAAGAAATACTAGCAGTTAAAGGAGTAACCCAAGATACCATATTTTGTGTTCAAAGGGGGTATTACCACAAACTATCAGAGTTGCACCAGAACCTGCATCCAGCACAATGTCAAAACGTAGTACAACTCATTCAGGAGGCTAATGCATGGGTTGATGGATGAAAATTTAGTTTTTTTTTTTGGATTTTGTGGGTATATTCACTGTAAACCCTCACGAGACAACACTCGTCCACTAGGGTCGCCTAGGGGTTTAACGGCTTGTTGCACGTGCTAAGTGTAACCGTGATTTCATTCGACAATGAATTAATAAAACTTGGGATCAAAATGCAAAAGTTTGGCATGTAGCTAAATACAAACTTGGCAGCAAACCTAAATAGTTATTCCGGCTATCATCACATGGTTCCTAGAAGTCAAACCCAATCAAATAATTCATGTCCAATTCGCGAGAAAAAATGAGTCAACTCGTAAAATTGTGAGTTAAATGGACTTATCAAAATTGAGCATTTTGGAGTTAATGGGTTAAAGTGGTTCGGGAAACAACTTGGCCCGAACATGGTGGACTTGGAGGTTTGGACCTATGCACAACATCCATTTCAAAACCAAAATGCAACATCCAATTCACCGGGGCAATAGCCAAATGTAGGCACGTCGTGCAGGTGTCATTGTAGTACAATAGTAATTATTGTTTGGTAATGATATCGTGGATCTAAATTCGAAATAATCCAGCATTGGGGTGGAAGAATTTTTGTTCCTTTTAGCTATCTTGGCAAAAAAAAAAAAAAAAAAAAAAAAAAAAAAAAACTCAGAACTTCATTTACCTTTCTTGTTTTATTAAGTTAGTTGGAAGATCACAACTAATAGTACATAAAAGCTCATTCAAGGAACCAAACAAACTTCAACAAAGGCAAAAATTATCATGAAAAAAGAGAGAGCATCTGGTTACTATGACAGGCAAAAATTAAGTGAAAATCAACTGTCGCCGGTATATTAAAAGGGTAAACTTACAAGTATTTGGTTACTGATCATGCAGAAGTAGCAACAATCTTTGGTCTTTCAAGGACGAACAAAGAAAAAAAAAAAAAAACTTAAGGCCATGGTGGTTAATTCATGCAAAAATTCAAGGGACATGATAAATCATGCAATTTTGCAGGGGATATGGTTAATTAATAGGGCGTTTTTCTGATATACACCTATTCGATAACATGTTTTTCAATATGCACCCGTTTTTTGGGATATTTCTAATATACACCCGAAACAATTAATAATTCCGTCCGTTTTTTGAATAAAACGGATAACATCCGTTATCTGTGTAGCTGGCACCACAGCTGGCATCACATGAAAAAGACAGAAAACTCCCTATGGGATAAACTCGGGTCCAGATCAACCGAGTTGATAACCTGGTTGACTCAGAAAACCATGCACGTGCACGTCACATGACCTACAATAAAAACTGTCAGTTAACAGGTGGATTTATCTTGTGCATTCAAATAAACGGTCACGATTTCAACCCTAAATTTTTCATGTTTTTCACTGCTATAAGAACCAGTGATGAAACCTAATCCTTTTTCAACATTCAATCACACAAATAAGCCATGAATGGAGGCCAAAAAGACTCACCAAGTAGTAGCAATAGAAAAAACTGTGAGAAGAAAATCATGACTGAATGTTCAATCTGTGAACAAGGAAACCATGAGACAAAAGTGTGTCAATGGCTGTACACAAGGTGCAAACATGTACCTTGTAATGGTATAAGGTAAATACTACAATCCACCACAGCCGATAGTAATGGAAAAATGTTTTTGAAGTGCTCAAATGTTACCTGCACATATTTTGAATGGTTTGATGATGCCAAAGATCCTACAAAAAGCTTGATATTGAAGTTACCAACAGATTGTAGTTGTTGTGCTTGTGGAGATGCACATATGATGAAAGATTGTCCACTGCATAATCAACCATGCTTCAAGGCACACTGCAAAGGAAAAATCAAGCTGTCATCATGTAAGAATGAACACAACAAAGACATATCTTACCTCAAGTGCAGTCAATGTCAAGCATTTAGATGGGCTTCAGATGCTGTTTTTATTGCTGCAATAAAAAGAGTTATGAATCTGCAAACAATATGTAAGGATCTTGGAAAACTTCATATGTAAACTTATCTGCAACAAGTTATGTAATAAAAAGGAAATTTATATTAAAGTTCTTCAATCAAAACTAACACTTGAGTTTTTCAATCTAAATTTTTTTTTTTGAAATTGTTCAACTCATAAACATTTCCAAGTCTGAATCAACACAACCCGAAAAGAGACAGATCCAAAGTCTGCCAAAAGATAACAATCACAAAATCAATTTTTCTTTGTCTTCTTAGCCTTCCCCTTGGTCTGAATACATTGTGTGATATTTTGTGAAACAGATCCATACTTAGGGTGTGTCACAGTCTGTGAAACATTTTGTGCAACCTTCCTCTTGGATGCAGCAACTTTAGATGATTCACCTGCAGTCTTCTTCACTTTCTTTGCTTTACTTGGTTGTGATGGATATGAGAAACTAAAATCAGCAGCATCTACTTGAGTTCTTGGTCTCTTTCCCTTTGGATTTTTTCCAACTTCACATGCTTTACAAGTTGATTTGTTGTGCCCTACTACCTTGCACCTGGAGCATCTTCTAGTCCTCACTTCAACTCTAGGTTCATCATATGACTTTATCCTTTTAGTTCTTGGTCTTCCTGCAGATCTACTTGAGATGGGAGTATTGAGCTTCATGTCTACCTTGAGAGAGATTGGAAGGAAACAATTTGTGATGGGAGTATTCTTTTAGTTAAAATATAATGAAACCCCAAAGCATTTAATGTAATATTAAAAGCACAACAACCAATAAATAGGTTACCTTTACCCAGTCCTTTGGGTCATCTAAAGGATGTACCACTGGTGCATATGTGGCTCTATATGATTCCACTCTAAAGTAAGGACTGCAATATCTACACAAGCACAACAACAAAAATTGAATGTACTGAAGTTAATGAATGTGCAAAAACAAAACTACAAAAATTGAATACAAAAACAAAACTACAAAACTTAAAAGACAAAAACAAAACTACAAAAATTGATGACAAAAACAGAACAACAAAAATTAAAATTGCTTAATACACTTACTTAAGCCAATCAGCTCTAATTGTCTTCAATGCACAAACTGCATGTTGGCAGGGAAATCCTCTCATCTGCCACTGCTCACAACCGCATACTTGATTGACAATATTAACAATAAACATTTTATTTGTGTCCTTGTTAGTTACTGAATATATTTTGGCTGCCACACATCCAACTGTCTTGAACTTACCAACTAATTTCATCATCTTCTCAATTAACTTAACTGCAGTGGGAACCAACTGCCCATCTGTCCACCCAACACATTCAGTCCTCCTCTTATAAAACAAGCCCATGACTAACTGTCCATACATCATTCCTAACATACAAGTAGGTTTGTCCCTTAAATTACATATCATGGAGTTAAAAGACTCATAAAAGTTGTTATTCATATGTTCACATTTACTTGTGCTATCAAAAAAAGCCCTTGACCAAGACTCAGGATTTTCCCTCATAAGATACATAAAAGCTTCCTCACTTTCATTCTTCAAAAGTTCCATGTTTTCCTACAGGAAACATAACTAAGTCTTAATTTCAGAAAATAAAATTAAAATATTAAAAAAATGGTACAAGCTATAACTAAGTGAGAAAACTTACAAAAAAATGTTTATTTTTATAACATTTTGCTGCATTCCAAAGGTAAGATTGCAGTTCATAGCCCTTGAATTTCTTCTTGAAGTTCTTACTTAAGTGCCTGCCAAATTTAGGATGCATTCCAAATGTGAGATTGCAGTTCATATGAAAGACATATTGAAAAAATTACTTAAGATACAAGTACATTACCTATAACAATATCTATGAGGAGTTTTTCCAAACACTGCTGGCACAGCTTCATGTAATCCCTTCTTCCTATCAGAGATGAATGTAATTGGACACTTATGATCAGTGATATATGGAGCCAAATGTTGGAGAAACAGGGTCCAATACTCTATGGTCTCAGCCCTGCAAACCATAGTCCCTAATGGTACTAAACCATTTTTTGCATCTAGTGTTGTTGCCGCCATTAGCACACCACCATGCTTGCCAGTAAGATGGCAAGCATCCAACCCAATTACTGCTCTACATCCATCTTTAAATCCTTGAAGTGCTGCTGCAAAACAGATTGTCATGCTTTCAAAACGATCATCATCTTGTGCATATGTGCAAATAGCCACAGAACCTTCATTTGTTTTAGTCACCATGTTACAGAAAGTAGGTACATTATTGAAACTTTCTTCATAATTCCCATATTGTGATTCTAGAACTAAATTTCTTTCCTTCCATGCTGTTTGATATGGTATATTAATGTTGGTTTGAGTAAAAAGTCTTCTTTTATTTGTCCAGGCTTGGGAATAACTTTTCCAGCAGTGGTCTTAATCCTATCATTTACCCAGTCACAAACAAAATACTAGTTTGCGGACTTATTTCTCCAAGATGGATCATCACCACATGTATGTTTTTCTTCCATACTTGTAATTGACCAGTAACCACCCTTTTTTCCTTCTTGAACAAAACACAAACCAAGGACATTTATATTCCTCATGAAATCTACATATAACCTTCACTCTCCTGGAACAACTAGATCTGACCAAGAACTGAGTTTCATTCAACACACAGAAAGCCCTCAAATGCCTTTTAAAGTCTTCCTGTTTAGAAAATCTGGTACCAACCAGCATCATACTTGGATCAACTGATGCAACCTCTTCATCCTCAGGTAACTTTGGTTATTCTTCTTCCTTTTCAAAGTGGACTTTGTGTTCTTCTACAAAGTTTTGAAACCACTCAGGTTCTTTAGCTTTCTCTTCATCAGATTGAGCATCATTACCTCCATGTTTTTCATTATCTTCCTCTTCATCAGATTGAGCATCAATACCTCCATGAATTTCATTAACTTCCTCTTCATAACTATCACCATCTTCACCTTTATAAAAATTTCCAAACTCCCTATAATCCCTCTCATCTTCATCACTAAACAACACTGGAGGTTCCATTTCCTCCACAGGGTGACATTCATCAACTTCTACATTTTCTAACTGCACATTGTGTAATCATCATGCAACAAGGTTTGGTCTTGCATAAGCATTGTCTAATAATAATGATTGAATATTTCTCTTCCTTCATCTTCAATTGCTTGTAAAGGCTGACTGTTACTCCCAACATTCCGCATGTTGTCACCAACACTAGCCTGACTCAAACATGATAACCCATCACATTCAACCTTATTCAACAAATCTACAAAAGAAAGCTTTCTAGCAGTACCCACTTGTTCATAACCCACTTGTTGAACTGATTTTCCCATTTTAGCTGCAAGTCTAGGTGATCTCCTAGGTGACTCTATTGAATATTCACCTAAATTCTTATTTGGTGTAACTACTGACTGCTTCATCTCTGTATCATACTCATCTTCAACACATATTACAGACACTTCAAGTTCAATAAAACCCATTTTATTAGGTACATCCTCATTCCAAAACCTATCAAAATCTTTATCCATCACTAAGTATTCGGGCATATTTGGGTCATTCCACCAACACAGATTAACCTTCTGTCTACTACCAAGCCATAATCTTGTATGTACCATCTCCTCAAACATTTTCAGATGAATCGGGTTTCTACATATGTTGGGGAAAGATAGACACATCTCAGAATTTTCCACATCAACACTAATATCCCTATACGGAACAATTGCACTGCATATAAACAAAATCAAATCAATAAATAACACAATCTGCAATAAATAACACTATTTCTGGATTAATACTAAATAAATTCAATAAACCCTAAATAAAATCAATAAATAACACAATCTGCAATAAATAACACTATTTCTGTATTAAAACTAAATAAATTCAATAAACCCTAAATCAAATAAAAAAAAATAAACCTCGGCTTACAAATCATCAAAAACAGGTTAAAATTAATTAGGGTTTCAGTTCAGGAAAACCCTACCTCTTCAACTTTTTCTTCTCTGGATTTTTCTTCATCGCGTCTTGAAATCTTATTAGATTCTAATTCTAGTATAGGAAATCGTAGATTTGGCAACAAAAACTCAACTCGTATCTCATGAATTGAGACCAGCAGCAACAGAAAGAGAGAAGAAGACGACTGAAATGAGAAAATGAACTGCTCTCAACCTTTTGTTTCTGAGTTATGGGTAAACCCGTAATTCTGTAACTTAGATAAACCTAAGTCGTCCACTCCGATCGACAGATATACGGCTAGATCTTTATATGTTGGGTGCTAACGTTTTCGGTTATGATGGGTGTATATTAGAAATATCCAAAAAAACGGGTGTATGTTAGAAAACAAGTTATCAAATGGGTGCATAACTGAAAAATTTCCTAATTAATATTCCCTCTGTACCGCATATACAGGCGGATGGTTGAAATTTCTTAGATTAAGAATTGTTTCTTGATTTTATAAATATCCATGTTGGCCATTCAAGAAAATTTTTGCATCTAAAATTAAAATGTTGGTTACCCCGTCAAAGTTAACCACTTTACAATACTGGTAATTAATTAAAAAAATTAATACAAGCATAACCTGTATATACTATATATAAGAAAAATTCTCAACTATAAATACATGCAGCCATTGTTGTTGTAAGGGTTCTTCTTTCTCATCCACACACACAGGAGAATTAGAAGCAACCATGTTCCCTAGATTTTGATTACTCTAATTCCTCGGATGCTCATATATAGGTAGGTACAAATCCATAATCTCTTTTTAATTCTTTGATTCTCGAATTAATCAAAATGGTGTGTAATTCCATGATCAAATCTATGCATGTATGTGTTTTTAGCTATGGCTGTCATGATGGAACAAGCAGTTTTGGACCGGGAGGAAGAAAATATCAAGGTGCATGCCGATATTCATGGTTTGCATGAATCCACACAAGATTTGCATTCAGAACTCGATGCTCATGAACGTGAATTCCTATTAGGTTATTACATTGGCTGTATTAAACTTTATGCAGCCAAAAAGCAATTATGCAAGGTAATTTTATACTCCCTCCGTTCTAGTTTAGATGATGTTTTTGGAGTTTTCACGCAGATTAAGAAATGGAGAGAGATGTGAAGATTTTCCATCTATACCCTTGAAAAAAGTCTTCAACATTAATTGCTATTAGTGCATTTAAAAACAAAACTTATAGTTCCAAGATAAAATAAGAGGGTGTAACCGGTAATTTTGTGGAAAAATATGAAAACTTTCAAGTATTGTGGAACAAAAATATAACCCTAAAACATCATCTAAAATGGAACATATGGAGTATATTTTTTACGCGTGTATCAGTTTTTCATGTTTTTTTAATTTGGTGCTGACGAATTTTGAACTCCGGTCATTGATATCATCATCGTACTACTACGGTGTCAATAATCTTTATGTGCCACTGAATGCTAATTTATTGCTTGAATCCATTATGCAGATGAAAGCTACATTGTTGTATTTTTTAAAGTCACATATGAAAATTACGTTGTTGGAGTTTTGCAAGTCGCACATGAAAGCTACAATGTTGGAATTCCATAAGTTCCAGATGAAAGCTACAACGTTGGAGTTTTACAAGCCACAGATGAAAGCTACAATGTTGGATTATTTACAGTCTCTTGTTGGACTTGATCTTCCAGAGGAATGTAAAAGATGGCTGGTTGAAAGTGATCATGACATCACGGATGCATTTGATGACGCTAAGAAGTCCTTGAAGAAAAATAAAAAGTTGAAAAAAACCTTGAAGAAAAAGAAAAAGTTGAAAAAAATTTGCATGAAATTACAAGAGGAGGTAGTTGGAGTATTGACAGATGACGACGAGTCCGAAGACGAAGAATTCCAGTCCGAAGAGTCCGACGAAGAATTCCAGCCCGAAGAGTCCGAAGACGAAGAATTCCAGCCCGAAGTGTCCGAAGACGAAGAATTCCAGCCTGAAGAGTCCGAAGACGAAGAATTCCAGTCCAAAGAGTCGGAAGACGAAGAACTCCCGTCCGAAGACGAAGAGTTCCAGTCCAAAGACGAAGAACTCCAGTCCGAAGAGTCGGAAGACGAAGAGTCCCAGTCCGAAGAGTCCGAAGACGAAGAATCGACAGATGACGACGACTATCCATATACTGATATGGATTCATTCTCATCAATGATAAAACGCTTAGAGGTATGCAGCAGCTACATGCACATGCTTGCAGTTATCCGTTCATTGTGTCAAGTTTGGTTGTCATATTTTAGTAAATCAAAACTCATCTAAAAGTCGCTTGATTATGTATCCGTTCATATTTTAGTATTTGTTTGTTTTCAGTGCAAATACAAATGCAGGTTTGTTTATTGTGCTCAATGTATATATAGGTTATGGAGGATGAAATTGAGAAGAAGTTGGACAATTTAAGGAAGGTGAATGCAAGCCAAAACTTTGCTTGGACGAGATATGGACGCAAAGTATTATTCAAGGTTACTTGTTCTTTACTTGTCTGTCAACAATCTTCTTCGATGTCTTACTTTTTTTAGCTTCACCGAAAGCCATTTTGCTTGCAGATGAAAGCTACAGTGTTGGAATTTTCAAAGTCACAGATGAAACCTGCTAAGGTGTTGGATTTTTTAACGTATGTTGGCGCTCTTGATCTTCCAGAGGTATGTAAAAGCTGGTTGCTTCAAAAAGCAGCTGAAATGGACATGGCCAGAGCATATCATGATGCTAAAAAGTCTTTAAAGAAAAACGAAGAGTGTGAAAAGTTCCACATCATGAGATTACAAGAGTTACTAGGAGTTGAGTACCAAGAAGATGGCGAGTATGCATATACGACTGATAGGAATTCATTCGCGTCCTTAATGAAACGCTTAAAGGTATGCGCGCAACACATGCATTGTTTCTTATTCTTGTTTTCGGTACGATACTAATGCATGTTTATCTGCTGTATTCTATATAGGTTATGGAGGATGAAATTGAGAAGATGTTGGAAAAACGTAAATGAAAGCCGAAACCATGTATTTAGAATTTAGATAAGGGTGTCACAGACGAACTAGAAGATATGTCAATAGGAAGAAGAAGTAGTGTTGCCTGTAATTATGCTTATTACTTCTGTTTTCACTGCTAAACCAAAATTTTCGCTGAAAGAGAGAGTCATTGCAAAGGCGAAATCTTTCTCTAAATTTTATATGAGAGCTGTATAAATTTCAGAAGAGTTACAACGCGGATTCATGTATAACGTTGATAAATTTTCTATATGTGGTGTGCTACATTCATTTGCATAATATGGCAGTATAAAGGAGTGATCTACATGGCTCTTGCATTACTGTTTTCTGCCAGATACCGTCTTTTTTACGGCTCCAATTGAGACTAAAAACTGATCAAGTGAAGACAGTGTTTTCATATCATCGGGCGGAAAGTAACTCCGTGCTTTTCCCATAATGGATGTGAATAGAAGAGAAATCGATGGACGTCTAACGTAACTTGTACCCAAAAGTTCATCAAGAAATCCAAAGGCAGCCAAGAAGTCTGACCTACTTGCATTTACTGGAGCAGCAAAATGTGCAGGAATTATTCTCTTGAATGCCCAGTCTCTTGTAATCCTGTCAATCCAATCCCTTACCTGCAGATTTCAACACCCAAATACAAACCAAATGTGTGCATAAATGAGTTAGAAAAATGCACAGCGAAGAAACCGTATACACATTCATAATATTTGCGTTACCTTCTCAGGAACTTTGCTGAAAACCAATGTCTTAACAATAGGTGAAACTATCAATTTCTGTGACATCTGACCAAAGCTAGCTTTAGGCTCCAGGAGATTCGAGGGACCAAGAAACAGGATTTGAAGAACCATTCTCTCCCATCCTTTTTGACGGTTCATTTTATTGTCAATAACTGGTTCGTCAGGGACATCTCTTCCTTTGCTAAGTATCTTCACAGCTAAACCGTTCTGTGCAGCTGCTAACAATGAAGCGTTGCTGATACATTCTGGTGGTTGGGCAGGGACAAATATGACAGCATCTGTTACCAGTAATGTTCTTGTTTTCTTGTGGTAAAATGCTACCTCCACATATGGTCCAATTCCTGAAACAACACAGCATCAAATTAACATGATTCTAAACAATCTTTTTACTGAAACAAATAAAGAGCAATCAAGACTAGTTTCACGTACCAACTTCCGGTGAACTAAGAACTTTCTGTTCAATCTCATTTCCCCAAGGCGTTGACAAATCTTCATCTATTAAGGTTTTAGAGCGAAAGATCCCAAAGAACTCAAGTGGAAAATTTAGAGGCCAACTCCACTGCCTTGGTGCTACCCACGTTTGAGCTCGAGGGAACTTTCTGGAAAATGGTCCAACAAAAATCTTGTGCTCGTACGCAAACGTAGGCAGGACAATGTACTCCACAGGGGCTCCTAGTTCCTTCACAAGCTGGCAATAGGCAAAAATAGACTGTTTGTAATAAAGAAACTGAAATGTACAGAGTAAGGCCATAAATCGAAATTTAAGAAAGGTCTACCTTTATGCACTCCTTGGTTGGAGCAATAGGTGCATGGATCCACAACCCTCCAGACTTGAGTTTGATAACAGTCATTCGTGTGTTTGTAGAGACACTACTGAATCCTAGCGCTTGTTCTTGTTCAAATAGCCACATACAATCTTTGACAACCTATATAGATGGCAGTAAAGATACCAGTAGCTAAACATAATCTAATGGGTATGCAGCAGTTCAGCGCTCCTCAGTGCCTTCAATAGTCAAAATTTCCAAGACAACAAAATTTGATTCTACAAGCAAAAGAATTGAACGGAAGGAAGCAGGCAAACAATTTGAGTACTGTAATTGAATTATAAACAAAATTTTAAGTGATATCAATGGAACCCAAAATTGAAAAACCCATTGCAGGGAACCTGAAAACTTGCTTACCTCAGTTCTTGTAGTTCTCCTATTAAAGAAAGGGCCTAGAGGAAATGGAAAACCAGTGAAATTCAAATAAAATCTGCCACCACCACTGCTATTGTTTGAAGCAACCACCAAATTGATATGATATCTCTTCCTGTTCTGGATGTTTAATTGTAAAGGAAACCCCTTCAAACTGGTTCCACCAAGAAAACAGGAGTGTGGGTTTCTAGTGGTTTGATGAGAAATCTGCAGAAAACTTGATTTTGGAAGTGAAACATCAATTGCAATGGCACTGGCTGCCACCATTTCTTAGAGCTGTTTTCCTGTGTGACTCGGTTTCCAGAGAAGAAATGGAAAGGGTGAAAAGAAAACTCAGCCTTTTGTTATCTGAAATCCAAAACATTTTATTCATTTATAATTCAAGGTTAGATTCTTGCCACGTAAATGATCTGATGTTGATTGGACTTGTGGAATTTTTCTGAATTTTTAGATCCACATATAATAGGCCTTTCACTCTGTAGCTGATTCTGGTGGTTCAGGCAACAAACTAACAGTTCCTGTCTACTACAGAATACAGTCTATGCTCCTAGGTTCTAGGCCCCTGGTTCTCGAACATAATCGCCGCATCAGTGAAAATGCAGAGTAGTTCTTCTGATAATACAGACTGAACCTGAAATTTAATAGGAACTTCAAATGTTGAAACAAGAAGTGGAAAAACCATATACAGATTTGATGAGAACCACTCTTTAAATTACTACTAAACATCTTCAGAGGAACAAAATTGCAGAAACTGATCTTCAGATGCAATAAATACAAATGTAAGCTTTTTCATTGTGTTGCTCGTCTTGCTCAACCTGCACTAGAATTAGAAAGCTCAATTTGCACTGGAATCAAACCAGGTCCTCATAGCTACAGAGAAAAAGTTGGTTGCGTTATTCTTCTATGCAATCTTCAGGAATACTCAGAAGTACAATGTTGAATCAGGAGCAAAGCTTCAGAATTTCTTCATAGCTTCTCTACCATAACATCACCCATATTCAAGGATTACCTTACAACCTGTCAAACGGAAGGATGCGGAGGGCATCTATGGTAAAAAAAGAAGATATAAAACTTTCAAGCTGGAAAAGGGAAGTCGTCGAATTTACACCACTGATGAGTTTCAAATGGTGGCGTCGGGAAGATCCCTACATTCACCCAAGAAACTGCGAGCACTTTAACTGGTAATTTCTCTCACCAACCAATCCAAACAAGGGTATGCAAAGTACAGAATGAGAAATGATGGCACCGCAACCACAAGAGTGATGAGTATGTACAAAACTAAAATGGCAGCACAAGCAGGTATAGCATACACCACGATCAGAAGGAATATGACTACTAATGGGAATTTGGCTGTCAAGTGAAGAAAGAAAGCAAGCGACTTACAGAGGGAAGAATGAATACTTTCTACGTTAAGGAAGTTAACTCTAAAGCTCGAACGATCAGGGTTATGGCCTACTTGCTCTTGGTTATGAATGCACGGGTTTCTCCTGAAATTACTATGGTTAACTTGGGTTCTGTTTAATGATGGCCAAGCTGATTGGTGATCCCCAGATAAGGTTGAACGAGAATTGACCCTATCACCATTCATGCTCTCAACCATCCAAAGAAGGAAGAAGTTCTTGCGAGGGAACGTAAGATTTCCCTTGTAAATCCACCGAAAAGATAGCATATGACACCATGGACAGGTTACGAAGAGTGGCAGCTGAAGAGGTAGCGCTGGAAATTTCACCACCGCCCATTGAAGACCCAAGACACAGTTCTTGCAAAGTGTATGACCACACCATAAAACATAAGGCACATTCTCTACTATATTGAATGATTCCCAACATATTGGGCACTCCAGTCCTTCCTCCTTGCTGTTTTTCGAAGAACCTTCATCGTCATCTGAGCTTTCAGCTCCAGGTTGACATACTTTTGGAGCATCATTCTTCATCCCAATAGTTCCAGCTATTGCATTTGAAGCAAAACCCCACATCGTGACACCAAAGAGTACTGGTTCATGAAACAAGAACTAGAAGACAGCCAAGCATGCTGGCTACAAATCTGAACTTCAGTAGCATCCTGGTTACAAAAATCCACTAAAAATATTCATTCACCGGATTGAAAAACTAAATAAAATAGAATATATACAGCAAGCAAACTCTCTTTTCATTTAAGGATCACAAATCTGAAATTCTAATTCAGTATCACTTGAGATTCTAAACAAGGTGATGTAAAGCAGTGGCAGACCTACGTGGAGGCAAGTTGGGTCAGTTGACACCACTCACCTCTTGCACTTGTTTAGCTAATGAATCAAGCCGACTCCAGTGACCAGATTCACTTGTAGCTAATAAATCAAGTTTCTGTTCTTAAGAAAGTCTAATAGGCATACATTTATCCAAATGTGCTCACCATAGAGAAAACCATATCCGATAACGCAAATCATTTATAGAGATTGACAAATTGAGAAACTGAGAACAGACAAATTAAATTCTCAGTGGAAATTTCAATAAATGCACAGACATTATTGCATCTATCCCAAAACAAAATCCCAAGTCTAATCCCCATGGGAAATAAAATCCCCCCCTTTACTTGAAGTTAATTCTCAATCTCAATCAAATTGATTATGCCCTGTGAAAACCTAAATTCAAAACCTAAAAACTCCATCAAAATCACAACGAAAATCCACCAAATCGCAAGTAACAAAGTTCTGGCAAATCCTCTACGGAATTACCAAAAACGATCGACTAAGATCCAACAAAATTGAACAATAAAAACGCATGAATTGATCTATAATGAGAGAAATAATCAATGATGATGTTAAAGAGAGATCGGCAAAATTAAAACAGAATAAGAAATCGATGCTTACCGGATAGAATAAGAGTGCTGTGAATTCAGAGATCTGGGAACAAGAAGAAGAAAAATGGAATCGGCAGGAATGTGATGACGAGAGGCGGGGAGGACTAAATCTCTCTCTGTCTGTCTTTCAATAAAGCTTGCACTCACGAGAGCTGAATTAGAAACAGAATAATCTAGAAAAAGATGCAAGTCCCTTTTCGGGGCTTGGTTGGCCCGGTATCAGAATCATCACGTGCCACGTGGGGTGATAATAATTTAAAATTCTGGAAACAATATGGTTTGCCGTATGTGAAAACAAAAATTCTTCACGGACGACCAAAAAAAGAAGGCTATTATTGGGGCGACACATTCCATTAGAGGGGCGTCATCTAATAGGACAAAAACGGGTCACCCATAAGTAATTTCAAAAACTCCTTATCTCAAATAATTTTGTAGTGACCAAACAACCCTTATTTAGTTAATTTTAATTTAATTTAATTATATAATAATCAAATTAATGAATTTTGTTATATACTTGGTGAATTCTGGGACAAAGTTTTTGTGGGAAGAAAAACTAGAGAGAAGAAAATTTTTTTTGGAGATTTCTTTGAAACCCTAGATTTTGATCACTCAACCAAGATGAATGAAACAAGTGACCAATTCGAGGTGGGTGAATCTTTGTACGATAGAGAAAACAAGTTTTAGGGTAGATGGATGATTTGGTAGATGGTAGAGAGGGTTTAACACAAAGTGATGATGAATCTCAACTAATTGAAGAAATAAATCGACAAAGTGAAGAACCAATGGTTGAAAATCAACATGTATGCCTCTAAACTATCTCCCATGAGCTCAATTTTGCTCAAAATTAGCAAAAATACGTAAATAATTTTTGATTTTTCAACTTATCGCATCTTTATTACGGTTGGGTTTAAGTCTCTAAACCAACCGTAATCCCTATTTACGGTTAGGTTTGGATGAACTCCAAACCGTAACTGGTTAAAAATAGGAAAAATAGAATCGAACCCAGACGTAAAACAATACGCTTGGAAAGTTCAATCATCCAACCTAGGCGTAAAACTATACGTCTGGAAAATCCAAAGAACCCAACCTAGGCGTACAAGAAATACGCCCGGAAACTTTGGTGTTAGGAACCTAGGCGTAAACCTAAATTGAAATTTCTTCAAAACATCCAGAAACTTTTACGCCTGGGTTTTGTCTACTGAAAAACCAAGCGTAAGTAGTTACGATTGGAAAAATTGTCTCGCTAACTGGGCGTAAACCTACATGCAAAACCAATTTACGGTTTGAATTCCTCTAAACCTAGGCGTAAGTTCTTCGAACACTAGACTTACGCTTGGCGAACCTAGGCGTAACAGCTTCAAAAAAAAAAAACAGAAACCCTAATTTGTTGGTTTTGATTGAGATTTTGATTACCATCACTGCAATCAATTTGTTTCTTCCTCATAAAACATACAGATTTCAATCCTACGAGGTTCAATTTTTCGGATCGCCGATTAATCGAAAACTATGAAATGAATTGATGTGAAAATTTACTGTGAAGAAGAAGAAGAGAAAGAGAAGAAGAAGAAGAGCAGGAGTCAAAAGAGGTTGAAAGTGTGAAGATTAGATTAGGTATTTATTCTGTTTTTGTTTTAATTTTAATTGAAGGGTAATTTGGACAAATTGCTATTGATCAAAGGTATCCCTTAACCAAATTTTTGGTCACCAAATATCCAAGTGAAGCCCCTCTAATAGAGTGTGACGCCCCAATAATAGCCTTCCAAAAAAAACAACCATTGTTTACTTGGCCAGATTGAGATATACCAAAATTAATTGGGCTTTTTAATAAAGTGGCCACCTTTTTCACGTATAATTAAGAAAGTGGCCGTTTTTTCAAATCATTATATAAAGTGGCCGAAATAGACTTTTTCCATCCCGTTATTTTAAAAAAAACTCAATTTTTTGGAGTTAATCGCTACACATCAGTTACACTACTTAGTAAAAGACATTTAAACCCTTCAGTGGGCTGAGTAGGCCGGACCTAATTAAACAGTTCTACTGAACTGAGTCATACCTATTTAAATCATCCCTGGTTTTTCTTCTTCCCCTGTTATAAACCGTAATTGATAACACAAGAAAAAAATAGACACTTATGTAAAACCAATTGACAAAATTAATCAACTCGACTTTCTGTTATTCTTTCATCAATTGTCCAATTACAAAATATACCAGCAACACTACTAAAACCCGAAATCACAAGAAAAATGAATATTGAGATCGATAGAAGTAAACCCTAATGAATTGATATTTCAATTTCTTTTTCCTTCGTGGTCTTTGTGATCATCAAGATCAAATCCTTCACAATTATAATTTGGAATCTTTGCAACGTCAATTACAACAACAACAACAAAAAAAACCCAGATCCATCCAAATCTTCACAATTCTAATTTGGAATCTTCACAATTATAATTTACCCAATTAACAGCTTACCGTAACGGCAGCAAAATTTTCCAAATCCATCCAAATCTTCAATGATTTAAGAACCCAGATCCTTTGCTTATCTCAATTTTTAAAACACCATTGTTCCTAAGAACCTTCTTAATCAGCCACAATCAATCACTAGCCTGATGGCAACAGTACCCATCTATCTAATTTACCATATGAAAATCTCCATGTAATATAATTCTCACACCATAAAATTGACGAAAATACCTACTTGAAAGAGTTACCATCGGGTGTTAATGAATCTGAAACGGAAGATCAAAAACCTAGACTTGAGTTTCCAATTTTAACAATCAAAACCCTAAACGAATTTCATCCAAAATTGATCTTGTTTTATCGATTAAGAAGAACCCAGTTGATTCCAAATATCAACAATTTGTTCTCGACTTCTTTATCTTATGATTTTTTTTTCTCTTATGCTAATGATTTTTTTCTCACCGATGAATCTGCAGTAAGTCTCTGTGGAGAGGAGGAGGAAAGGGACGAGTGGTGATGGTGGCAGGGACGAGCATTAGGGCTTTAAAGAAACATAACGAAATATAAGGATAGGATAGTAATTTTAGCATTTAAAATTGACCTAATCAACGCCTCTGACCAATATGGTGGGTCCAGGCGTGGAATCTAACGGTATGGCCACTTTATAAAAGACTTAAAATTTTTGGCCGGTATATTAATTAGGGGCTAGGAAGTTGGTCAGTTTATTAATTTGCCCAAATTAATTGGGTATACCAAATGTGATTAGGAAAATTAATTTAATTAGTTAATTAGTTGATTAAAATTTTGAAATTAGGTTTTATTTTAGATTGAACTCATGGATGTGGGTAGATTTTTGAGATTTGTTTTTTTTTTCAGAGATAAAAAGTCGACATGGTATTCAACCTTATACCCTGCCGTCTATATTTTAGTCGACAAAGTCAACAAAAAATACCCTGTCGACTTTTGGTTCGTTTTGATTCTTCGGTTTTTTTTTTTTTGATTTCACATGTATAGCTAGAGTGTAGAAGAAAGATGTTGATTTTTTTTTTAATATGTTTTGGTCGGCATGGTTTTTTAGTATGGGCAATTGGTCTTTTAACATGTTTTAGACACCCCTTAGCACACTAGTTTGGATAGGAATAAAATGGGTATACCCCAATTAATCTGGGAATACCCCAATCTCGCCAGGATCTTTTAGGGACTATGGTTTTTTTTTGGGATCATGGTCGTATTAGGCCAACCTCCCTATACTTATAAGGGGTGTCCTAAAGTTAGGTAAATATACATTTACCCTTTATTTTTATTTAAATTAAAACTAACCTAATAATTATATAAATATAATCATATATATCTAATCTAAACTAAATGAATCTATTAACCAAAATCAAAATCAAAAAAAAAATTATTCCCTTCTTCTTCCCTCTTTCCTTAACGTTCTTCGTTCGATTGAAAAATGAGTATTAAGCATCAAAATGAGTTGAAAATGGAAGTTGCAGAAAGAAGTTCGTCTAGGAATTATGTGAAAAACTTTGTCGAACTAACCGAACCTAATAGAAATGATGAACATGAAGAACAATTTGGCTATTTCGCAAAAAAAAAAAAAAAAAATCCCAACCGAACCTTAGTTCGGTTATGTCGCAAAAAACATTTCCCAAACGAACCCTAATAGTTCGAATAATAGCAAAAAATATTTCCCAAACGAACCTAATAGTTCGGTTTGATCGCAAGGAAAAATTTCAATTTTTGTAGCAGTAATGATTACTGGTAACTAATCATTACTAATCATACTAATCACTAATCATTAAGTTCGGTTTGATCGTAAAAAATTTTAATTTTTTGTAACCGAACTTCTTACTGGTAACTAATCATACTAATCATTACTAATCATACTAATCACTAATCATTAAGTTCGGTTTGATCGTAAAAAATTTTATTTTTTTTTTGTAACCGAACTATTTAATGGTCACACCAAATATATACTTCGGTTTGATCGTAAGGAAAAATTTCAATTTTTTGTAACCGAACATCTTACTCGTAACTAATCATACTAATCACTAATCATTAAGTTCGGTTTGATCATAAAAAGTATTAATTTTTTTTGTAACTGAATGGTCACAACAAATATATAGTTCGGTTTGATCGCAAGAAAAAATTTCAATTTTTTGTAATCGAACTTCTTACTGGTAACTAATCATTATTAATCATACTAATCACTAATCATTAAGTTCGTTTTTGGTCATAAATTTGGGTAACCGAACTAAATCGAAAAAAAAAAAAAAAAAAAAAAAAAAAAAATCTCGCAATTTTTTTTTCAATTTTTTGTAATAGAACTTCTTAATGGTAACTAATCATTACTAATCCAACTAATCATACAAATCACTAATCATACTAATCATTTACTAATAACTAATTAATCATTAAACTAACACATTTAATTAAGGAGGGTAAGTTTGGTATCAAGTAAAACATTTAGATAAGGGGTGACTTAGGATTACTTATAATGTCTTGCCTAAAATAGAATCATGGTCCCCACAAAAAAATCATGGTCCCCAAAAAATGGTTCCGGAAAAAACAAGATTGTATGGGGGCAACCGAATTCTAGGGGTGTACCAAGCCCAAGGAAAAAATTGTTTCGTTTTATATGAAAAACTGTTTTGTTTTATTTGAAACTAGGTACAACCCTAGAATCCGGTCCCCCATTAGCAGCCTTGCAAAAAAACCATGAAAGAAAAAAATCGTCATAAAGCTCTCACAAATACCCGACCCTATGCTATCCTCTGCGAGGCCCACGGGACCACACCAGAAAAACTAAGTTTGTGCAGTTTTAAGATGATCCAAAAGGACTGTCTGTTTAGAAGATCTCATGTGAAAACTTTAATCAAACCATTTCTCGGTTTTCTTTACTGTCAAACCCACACCTAAAAAACTTAACGCTCGCACCCATTTCTTTGTGAAAAATTATCAGCAAACCTTTTTTTTTTTTTTTGAAAATTATGTTTTTTTCATGAAAAGTTATTCTTCTTTCTTCTTCTCTTTCCATGTTCTTTATCTGCTGGTGATTCTGTGAGATGAGTGTAAGAATTGAGTGAATAGAATTTGTTGATGAAGTTGTATAAACGATGAAGGAGATGGTGTTATTATGAATCATGGAGGAGAACAATTAGGAATCGAAGTAATAATCAGGGAGGGAGAAACAAAATTAGGGTTTGTAAATCTAATTTTTAGTTCGTATGGAATTGATAAGTACATCGAGATGTTGATAGATAAAGAACAAAAGGGTTGTTGTTGAATTAATGTTGTGAAGTTGTTTTGATGTAGAATCGAAGAGTTTAAAGTTCGTGATAACTTCAGAGAATATTTAGAGGGAGAATTTAATGGTGATGCTGAGATTGATTGATTGTGTGATTTGATTTATGCAACCTAGGGTTTTGAAATTTAATTATTGAGAGGGTCGTGAAGGACTGTATTGGCAAAGAAGAGAATGCATGTTGAATGTTGTAGATGAATTGCAACTAGAAACAATAAATTTATGAAAGAGTATATGATGTTGTGTATGTTGGCTGAGGATATATGCTGCTGAAGTTTCCAGATGAAATACAGAGGTAAGGAATAGCATATTGTTTCGTGGTTCAAGACTGCAAATGAATGTATTGTTGGTATGTGGATTTAACTGAAGTTGGCAAGATTAGATGAAGAGAAGCAACATCAGGGGCCAGAGAATGTTTAACTAGATGTATGCTTATAGGATTGATTGAACGTGATTGCACATTACAAGTAGGGAAGAGCTACCTAAAGGAAGTTAGATGGGGATTTTACAAGTGGAGTTTGTTCTTTTGATTTATTTGCTGGAAAGACATATTGCAGTAATGGGCTTGAATTGAGTTAGAGATGATGGTGAATAAGAGAATTAGATGTTTTTGATGGTTTTCCGGCGTTCTAGGTTAGGGTTCTTAAGAAGAACAAAAAATTCCGTTGTTAACACAATTTCTTCGTCGATTACCCGAATCTGTAAACATGCCTCCATGAAAGAAACCCAATCCACAATCAAAATCGATGGCGCAATAAAAATAACATGAAAGGTTAAATCGGATTGCTTTTGAAGAAAAAGAGGAATCGGACAATCTAACTTTCAAATAAATGGCTTTTGTGAGAAGGTAAGTGAATTTTAAATGTTGTATAAGTGTTTCAGTTGATTTATAGTGGTGGGTATAGGTTCGAATCTCCAACCCTAACCCAAACAGTTCAGTTACAATTAGTTTCGGCATTGAAATTAGTATGAATAACATGTTGATACAGGGTTTTGATATTGATTTTAATTTGAATATCATGTCGGCTTAGATATCAAAAATTACTAGAAACTGTATGTTGATTTCTGGCGTTAATTTTAGGTCGAATACCATGTTGGCATTTGTTTTCGGCATTGTTTATAATTTTATGTTCTATGCCGGAGTTTATCACTTAGTGTATAGAAAGAACTTAGTAATGTAAAGTCTTTCGGCATTGGTTTGAATTTTAGAACCTATGCCGACTTATTGGTAAAAACCTACAGAAATCTCTGTAGTGTTTGTATGTAAGCCTACATAGTTTGTTTATCTATTTCAATGCCGACACATTTCCTCGGCATGGTCGACATTTGTATATACAATGCTGTCATTTGTGCTTCAATGCCTCTATTCATCATATTTATAAGAAAGGAAAGAGTAAAGATGTTAGCGTTAAGAAAAGAAATAAGCAGAATCTCGGCAATCCTGAGTCTCTGCCTCCTCGAGGGAAAGAATTTGGTCGTAATAAGCGTTTGGGGGTAGGCTATACAAGAGGAAAAGTTTGAGAGAGTAGGGACCCTAGTAAAATATAAATCCATGAACGTACTAGAGAATTAGATGATGAGGACGATGAAGAGAGGACGATTATGAAGTTGAACCAAGTCAATAAGCAATACAAAGTGAAGATCCGGAGGAAAAAGCTGGGCCAAGTGAACAACCAAGAAAAGGTGAAGGATCGAGACATGGTGAAGGTGAATGAGAACAACCGGTACAAGGATATAAACATAAGAAAGTAGTCAAATAAAAAGGTTCGCACCTTCCTCATCATGTTGACATGTTACCTGACCTCGGTGATGACAAATTTTGGGGTCAACCACGCGATCCGAAACAACTATTTGGCTACAAGGACACGTGGGATCGCCAAATCTATCAAACCTATGTAAGAATTTTTACCTTGTGCTTATGTATTATTATGTATGCTTTATTTCATTGTCTCATATTTATGTATACTTTCTTTTCTTCCTCATCCTAATTGCAGGATCATAAGAAAGTTTTGCGTGTTTGTCGACACCAAACAATGGGTACTTGGGATTTGACTAAGGAATGTAAAAAGGTCCAACTGAAAAAGCGATAGTCTAACAACCACTCCCAATATTTCGTTAAGCAATTTGTATGGACTAACTCCAATATAATTCCAAGAGAATCAACTAGACAGTCATACTCAATCAAGGAAATATATCCAAGAGTTATATCTTTGTTTCTCAATGTAATCAGTAAATCAAATAGATAGAAATGCGTGAGCCTGATTATTATGAGAAACAACTTGAAAGGTACCAAAGACCAATGTTCAAGTGTCAATCAATTTCAATCAACAACCAAAGATTGGATTTACCAATTGATTGAACTACTCACAACATGTGATATTTCAATTATATAAAAAATATAATGCAGAAAATAATAACACAGATACCAGAATTTTTGTTAACGAGGAAACCGGAAATGCAGAAAAACCCTGGGACCTAGTCCAGATTTGAACACCACACTGTATTAAGCTGCTACAGACTCTAGCCTACTACAAGTTAACTTCGGATTGGGATATAGTTGAGCCCTAACCAATCTCACACTGATCAAGGTACAATCGTGTTCCTTATACCTCTGAATCTCAGCAGGACTCTATGCACCTGATTCCCTTAGCTGATCTCACCCACAACTAAGAGTTTCTACGACCGAAAGTCGAAGACTTTATAACAAATTTATCTCCCATAAAAAAGTCTATTCTGACAGATAAATTTGTCTCCCACGTAAATACCTACAAAGTTTTTGTTTCGTCTTTTGATTTAAAAGCACCGTCCAGTTCATGAACATTTAGCCACGGTTTGCAAAGATTGCATTTAATTGATAAAGTAGGTTGCAATGAAAGCTATGAACCTCCAAAAAAGAAATTGACTAAAAGGTGGGACGAGCTGCTGCGTAAAAAGAGAATAGTCAATGGAAGGATAACAAGCGAGAGTTCGTATTTATAAATAGAGGTATTGGCTCACTCATGTCCCAATGAATAACATAAGTTTGCAAGTGGGTACGCAAACCTAAGTTCTGGAATTTGATCTTTTCCGATAGTTCACAAACGTGTACGCATACTATCGTTCCAGAAGGAATTCAGGTGAAACAGTTTGCAAACGGGTATGCAAACTTTGTTCCAGGACTTTGAAAGTTAAAATCGTTCACATACGCGTACGCATACTTGGTCCCGGACTTTAACAGTTAAAACCGTTCGCATACGTGTATGCATACTTGGTTCCCAGACCTGAATCATTCTTACAAAAATTTGCCTACTGGTATGCATACTGTGCTATATCCAGATAATGGTTATTTGTTATAAACTCCCATTTCAATCATTGAAACATCCTTAGAAGATGACAATAGATATCTCACACAAACTATTAGCTTATCAGTAATTTTCAAGTGATCGAATGATCAATACAAAATATTCCGAGTCTACATCAAATGATTGTCTCACACAAATCATGTAAGATGTTACAAGGGGATTTTCACATGATCATCTTTTGACTCATTATTTAATTTCCAACAAATAGATTGTTTCCAACTAAACTCGTCAAGTATAATGATGAACGTAGCTAAAGAAAAAAAAATTCCAATACATATTTCGAGAAATAGATATGCGAGATAAACTCAGCTCGAAATATCAAATGTGTATAATATAAAGTCTATATAGCTATACAACTTAGTCTCAATAAGAGATAGAATATAATAGACTTCGAGTGATAGATAATATTAAGTCTCCACATACCTTTTGTTGATGAAGTTCCTCCAATCTCCCCTTAGTAGACCTTCGTCTTCGATTTATGAACGTCGAGAAGTCTAAAGATCAACTACATATTCTATCATAATCCGAGACATAACTATAAGTAGACTAGAAATCAAGACATATAGTCTTGACACCTAAACTTGACAAACAAGCTTGAGATAACAACGCTTGCAAGTTCGATCGAGCATTGCTCTAACACCAACAATTAGTAAAGGACTCCAGGTTGTATCCTTTGGTTGAAAATTTTATGGAGTATGATTCTGTGATAGTTAATTGCTTCGTTGATAGATTTCATGGTGAAACTGATACCATGCACTTCCCATTTGGGGAGATGACCTTGATCCCTGAATATGCTCAGAACATTCTAGGCTTATGGTTTGGCGGAAAATCAATTGCAGAAGGAGATAACTATCAGGACCTAGAATGAGCGAAGTTACATGTTTTGATTAACAAGCTGTTTGGCTGGGACTACGAAACTTCTGTAAAAAGATTCTATGTGAAGATTGTGCACGTTGATGTGGAATGACACTTTTATTTTCCGTTTGTGGTCTCTTATACAGTGAAGCTTTCAGTAGTCTGTTTTCCTTCTCTAACTCTTGCAATTTTCGCACAGACTCAGATCTACGGGTGTTACTCATGTCCGATCCACTTGCACAATATGCGAGGCTACACAAAAGGATTTATTGGCAAGGGATTTTGGATGTGAGTTTAACATGTTTGTTTGATGTGGATCTGAATCTCCTGGGGATTTTCTCAGATTGCTACCATCACTTAATGTGAGAGTTGCAATACGTTCCCAGAGATTTCCTCTACTTGCTTCTATGGGGATAATTTTTCATATATGAACATACTAATGATGACTTTTTAGGTAAGGTTTCAACTCTTTCTCGAAATGGGTGATCAACATCGCTCAGAGTTTGTCGCATTCTCGCATATGTGTCTGCCATTCATATCGCTCCGACTTGCTTGAGATATAGAAATAGATCTTGATTTCTTTTTGTTAATATTCTTTCTTTGCCCCACGGTGGGATCCAAAAGATATTGTAGCAAATATATTCCTACAACACTCCTCGAGAGTTTCACTTGATGATGAGATTTCAGTGGCTAGATGATTCTACAATTTTCTTAAGATGCGTTCTAGATAGATGTTTTGATTTTTGATGGTGATATATGAACTGCTGGATGATTTAGTAGAATTCCCCATGATTCTTTCCTAATGGATGAGGAATTGACAGCTACTTGATAAATCATTTCTCCTAAAGCTTTGTTTCTCCAAGAATTGTTGATGAATGAAAGCAAGGTTATACCTACAAGGACACTCTGATGCCTCAATGAGTAAGAGTTACCGCAAATTTTTATGGGGAGAGAATGATTAAAAATGTGTACCTTTCCAGTTGGAATTCCACTTATGTTAATTTATAAGGTGTGGAGCAGTTGTATCTAGTCCGATATTCATCTTGGTACATTTTGACTACGTATCTGGACCAAATGTTCATCCTGGTCCAAACCAATTTACCTTCTTTTAGGGATCTCTAACCTCCATGTTTGGATATGTGACTAGTCTTACCAGTAAACACCCTTTTTCTAGGGATCTCTAATCTCCAGGTTTGACTGTGTACCTGGTCTTACCAGTAAGCTGTTTCGTTCCTTTTTTTAGAGGTCTTTAATCTCGGGTTTTGAATATATGCTCGGCCTACTTGTGTGGCAGGATAACTGCTGACAGGCTATAATTATCCTTCGGTATTCTTTACCCAAGAGCCCAATACTTTTATTGGGTAGAATTGTTGGGCTTAGGCACTTGGGCCAACATACCAAAACGTAAAAACAATTTCTTTTAAGGCAGTGAGCATTAAATGAATTTTTTTTCTTTCCCTCTAGCTCCAAGTATGCCTCTTCATGCAAATGATTTTTTACCCTGTTTTTCTTTCCTTTTTTCCAGGTTTCATCTCTAAGAAAGCCTTTTCATGCATGTAATATTTTTGACTCCATAAAAGATTGTTTCCGAATTGATTTGATTTATTACTTCCTTGCGCTACCGCTCCAATAAATCTTCTTTTTACAATTTTTTTTTTCCATTTTCGCTCCCTCTCCAATAAAGTTTCTTCATGCACTTTACTTTTCAACTCCATCAAAATTTCTTCACGAGTTGTTTTTATTTTTTATTTTATTTTTGTAAAACTCCTGATCCGTGAAAATTTCATTATAAAACGTATTCTTACTCGTATAAATGAACGACTCTCATTTATATGAAAATGGGGTCCTATTGCCCATGAAACAAAGTCCTTGCTCTTCTTGAACCTGCACTAAACCGGTATAGGCTTAGCTTGCTCGCAGGAATATATTTTTGAAATATTTCCTCTAGTCAAAGCCAAGTTGGTAAGTTAGTTTGGTTCTCACTGCCCTTGAACAAATTCCTTGCTATTCTTGAGCCTGCGCTAAACCGCTTTAGCTTGCTCGCAAATTTGCGCAAGTATTGACTAATTAGACCATGCAAGGAATATTTTTGAATACTCTCTTTAATCAAGGCCAAGTTAGGATCGGTGCTAGCTATGCCAGAGTTATTGTTTAACATCTCTGGCTAATATGCCCGAAGTGTATGTCCGATCTTAGCTGTGCGAGTGTTATTGCTAAACGATTCTGGTTAGTATCAAAATGTGTGTCACGAGTTTGTTTATGAATTGTGCACTTGTATGTGAATTATGCTTTTGTGTGGCAGTAAACTGATTCATTCCTTTTTTTAGAAACTCCAGTTTTGAATATATACTTGGCTTGCTTGTGTGGCCGGATTACTGCTGACAGACTATAATTATCGTTGAACTATGATTTTAGGCATACATAAAACTTTCCGGGCATACAAAATGATATTCCCATCTTGGGTGACCTTATAAGGGGTAACCTATGGGTAGCTCAATTACCTATATACCCTTAATACAAAAATCTAAAATCAGTTTTCTAAAAAATTAAAATCAGCTTCCCTTAACATCTCTTCTTCTTTCTCCTCTAGCCAAACTCTTCCCCTCCCGCGAAAAAAAAATTCATCACCGTGATTAATTGTCGATTCGTAAAAATGTGATTGTCGATTAAACTGAACTACATAATGACTCGTACAAAGAAAAGCAGGGATTAGGCAAACCAAATCGTCTTCTAATCCATCAATTGAAGAAGAAGAACCAATTGAAGATGAAGGTGTAGAAACTGAAAATCAACCACCAATTGAACCAGAATTGAACCAATCGCATCTCCAACTCCAGGAAACGAGGATAAGAAAGTAAGTTTTACAAACCCAATCTCCTATTTGTTGTTTTTCATCGATTAAATGCGGTTACTGATGGTGTTGAGTTCGGCTCAAAATTAAGTTGCGTTTTTAAGCCGAATCGTTCTTCACAAAAGCTTCCTGTAAGTGTATATGAACAGTTCGGCTTGAAATTTCATGAAATTTCAAGCCGAACCTAGTCACAGAAAGAGATGCACAGGGGTTCGGCGTATTCGATAATCATAATATGTGCCGTACCTAGCACATTTACGAGGTTCGGCTATTACGATATTCACAATATGTGCCGAACCAATACAAAATTATTAACCCAGAAATGTACAAGATCAGGTTCGGCTTATATTCTACTTATTCAAATAGCCGAACAATGTGTTTCCAACAGAGTTTAAGCGCTTACGAATTTCTAAATATCAGCCGAACCCTAAACATTTTTTCTTCCAGACAGTTCAGTGTAGGGTTCGGCTTGTTAGGACAGTTTGAACCAAGCCGAACTCTGGTCTACAAGGTAGGTTCGGCTCTTCATCAACACTTTCCCCAGACTAGACGAACTGTTTATCCAGACTCGCCGAACCTTAATGAAAAAACACAGACTTTTTATGATTTTAACCTACAAAAGTGAGATTAAACATAAGGTATGTTGGAAAATTTCCCCGCGAACAGCCTAAATGACTACAATTCAAGGGTAACTAAATAATCTACACAATTTTTTTTCTCACTTTCCCCTTCTCCTTCTAAAAAACCTAATTTTTTTTTCTTACTCAAAATTTTTTATCTACACAAATTAATAATTAAATAATCTTAAAACTAATCATAAAAAGTCTGTGTGCCTAATACAAATTAATAATCAAATTTTTTTATCTACACAAATTAATAATTAAATAATCTTAAACCTAATACTTCTACCCAAAATTTTTCTTACTAATCATTAATCACTAATCAGAATTATTTTAACTAATCATTAGTATTAACACTAATCCTAAAATGGCAGATTTGCCATTACCAAAAATATTTGGTTAAGGGGCTTCTGATTTTGCTATTTACACTCCTTTTTTTGTCTTTACTTGGTATGCCCTAAAAGATTTCTGTATGCCTAATATCATATTCTTATCGTTCGGTATTCTTTACCCAAGAGCCCAATATTTTTTTTGGGTAGAAGTATTGGGCTGAGGCACTTGGGCCAATATACCGAACGTACAAACAGTTTCATGGCGGGTCCATGAAAACCGCAAACCCCTATTTTTGAGCATATGGCCAGTTAATCATGAATCAAAACGGGAATTACAGATCACTTTACGAGTTTGAAAACTTCATCCCAGCCTATTAATTAGCATCACGGTTCCTACGGTTTTACCCCCTCCCACAATATATAAACATATACACCATTTCTTCATTCCAGAACCTTTCATCTTCTCCTTTTTTTTCCCCTTTAATCTTGTCTTAGTGATTTCGTGTCGTTCATAATTAAATCTAACCATGGCGGCAGATAAAGAAAGGGAAACTCACGTTTACATGACGAAGCTTGCTGAGCAAGCTGAGCGATATGAAGGTAATCAACATCTTTTTTTTTTTTTTTTTTTTTTTTTTTCTCTGTGTGTGTTTTTAGAACTTCATCATTTTGATCTCATATTTGGTTTTCGTTCTACGTTTTTACCATATTTGGATGGTTGCTAGGGTTAGATCCAATATGAGACGATACAAATTGTATGTTGGTTCAGTTAATCATGTTCCTGATCTAAGTACCAAAAAGAGTCTACAACAAACTGAAATAGCCATCTTGTTTATTCTCCATGATTGTTGTATTTTTCTCAAATTTCATAGTTGTTAATAAGTAGTTATGCCTTTTTGATGGAGCAGAGATGGTGGAATGCATGAAGAAAGTTGCAAAGCTAGATCTTGAACTTACCGTGGAGGAGAGAAACCTCCTCTCAGTAGGTTATAAGAATGTAATTGGTGCTCGTAGAGCCTCGTGGAGAATCATGTCTTCAATTGAACAGAAGGAGGAGTCGAAAGGTAATGAACAAAATGTAAATCTCATTAAAGGTTATCGCCAAAAGGTAGAAGAAGAGCTCTCCAAGATCTGCAGTGATATCTTGAGTATCATTGATGAACACTTGATCCCTTCTTCAAAGACCGGAGAATCTACTGTTTTTTACTACAAGATGTGAGTAATTCGTGAACCCCTTCAGTAGGTGCTTATTCGTAACTCCGTGTGTAGTTTATCTCATATAATGTCAGCTGGATGTGGCATTATAGAACATATATGGTTAAACAACGTAGTTTCTTCATTGTTACTTTGCCCATTAGTATGTGAATAAGATTAACCCAACCTTGAATTGGTGGTTTAGGAGACCATGGTGTCAAGGATATCAAATCTCAATATAGCCTACTAAGGACTAAACTGAAGACCATGGTGTCAAGGATTGTTATATAAGTTGGAAGTGTACAGGAAGAGTATTTCAGTTCTGTTGTAGATTCTTTTTGGATATTAGGCTCAGTCTTCTGCTGTAGCTATGTCGACATTGGTATCCTTGACACATGAAAGCCAGTAGTGGGTGAACATGAATTGATGCTGAACCCTTGTTACCTGCATTTTCCAAAAGGGTTCTCCTGGCGCAACTAGGAAAATAGACATAAGGCCCTTCTTGTGTGTTTGATGTTTTTCTGTTGGAAGAAATTAAGTTGGCTTAAACTCTATTGTGTGTTGATGTTTTCCTATTGGAAGAAATTAGATCAGCTCAAACTTATTGCTTTTGTGTTCTTTTATATACATTTAGGAAAGGAGATTACTACCGTTATCTTGCAGAGTTTAAGACCGACCAAGAAAGGAAAGATGCAGCAGATCAGTCATTCAAGGGCTATCAGGTATTGTTTACTACCAGGACTTCATAACTCTTAAGCATAATAATGTTTTACTGAACAATATAATCCTCGCGGTGATATGTTTTACTTATCTCTCGACCATTTTCTGTGGTGGTGGTACTTGCATTGTAAGGCTGCTTCCAACACGGCAAACACGGATCTTCCCTCAACCCATCCTATCCGTCTTGGCCTGGCCTTGAACTTCTCCGTCTTCTACTATGAAATACTAAACTCCCCCGAAAGGTTCTTTGATCTCCAGTTTTTTCTTATGCTTACCTTTGTTCTAAGTTAATTGATTTTGTTCTAAGTTTTCTTTCCTCCTAGCTAAATGATCAATATATATATCCAGGGCTTGCCATTTGGCTAAACAAGCATTTGATGAGGCAATTGCTGAGCTTGACACTTTGAGTGAGGAGTCATACAAGGATAGCACTTTGATCATGCAACTGTTAAGGGACAATCTCACCCTCTGGACCTCTGATTTACCCGAAGATGGAGGTGAAGACGGAATCAAGGTTGAAGAACCCGCCAAAGCTGCTGAGCCTGAGGTATTTACTTCTACCTTTTGAAGCAATCTTGATGATAAATCCCAAGTTAGGATCCAAATTTTGAATATGTTTCTTAAATTTTTTGCAGAAGCAACAAGAGTGACTTCAAGAAGAAGTATGCACAAGAAATACTGTTAAAATCGGGATCAAGGAGAAGCTCATAATTCCTGACAGATGACATACATATAGAAAGAAATCTCCTCAAATAGTTGAATCGATAGCTTGTTGTTTGACATTCATTTTTACATTTTATTATCTAAACATGTAACACTGTAAACGAACAGAGATCTCGCGTTGAACGGTAATGAAACTTCAGTCTCCCATGCTACGTTGTATTAGGCGCTACCCGAGCCTAAGGCGCCCAGATTTTTTTTTTTTTTTTTTGTTTTTTGCTCATAGTGTTTCGCCTAGGGGAGTTTTAATGCTAGGTGCCCCTTAAGCGACTCATGCGCCTAGGCAGCCTAGGCGAGCGGCTAATTTCCCATGTAGCCTCTTCTACTGGAGGAAGTCGCTAGCTATCATCCTGCTTGTCTTTAATAAGCATTCCAGATATTTCTCCCGAGTAACAATCATTAACCGCATAGGCTACATCACATGACGTACTAACCATCGAAACATACTTGAGGTCGAGTTCTTCGGCATGTTCTAAACTTTTGTCCACAGCCTTCATCTCTAGATACGATTCTGAAACTGGCTCAATCTCATTAGTAACGAGCCATGACAGTCACGGATAATGTATCCGAATCCCGACACTCCATTTTCGTCGTAGATACTATCAACATGAATAAAGGTCACATCTCCATCCTTATTGCGCCTTGCTATTAGGTCTGGAAGATGAAATGGTTGCAGAGCCCATTCATCATACAAAATTTCTCGAGTTAAATACGGCCGCCTAAGGCATTCTTTGGCACGTTTGTCATGATCATGATGTTCTGTCCCATCAGAAGCCTTGTCCTTGATGTCCATATGTTTAGTACCACAGGAATCCGCATGGTCGGCTGGAGGATTAAATTCATCACATCACCCATATGCGGAGGCAGCGCCATCACCTCCGCTAAATCGACCTTGACATCTTGTGTCTCATTAAACCCTAAGTTGATCAAGAAAAAATAGACTAGACGGGCGAAGAAACGAAGCGATCTTTTTTCTTTTATAAGCAGAGAGGAGGCCTTGGGAATTGCGATGCACCTCTTAGGTTGTAATATCTAATACTTAAATTTACACCACAAATGTGGCTGTAGTTTAGTGGTAAGAATTCCACGTTGTGGCCGTGGAGACCTGGGCTCGAATCCCAGCAGCCACAAAAAATACGTTTTAGTTTTTGGATTTGTGTGTGGCAAAATTCATTAACCTCAAAACTTAACAAGTTTCAGAAAAATGCGTCTGCCGGGAGTCGAACCCGGGTCTATTATTGCTTGGAAGGCAATTATCCTAACCGTTGGACTACAAACGCTTGGATGTTATGAATCGATTTACAAAATGCTTAGTTTTCTATGATTCTTGATTCACCACTTTGTTTGATGTTCTGCTAAACAACTGCAATAGTATTTGTAATTCTGGTGCACCACCATTTTACTGAATTGCAAGAACCCTTGGCTTCAAGCAAGCACTCAACATGCATGTTTCAAATTTCCATTAGCACATTGTTTAATTTATAGCGAGCAACTTTAACAGTGATATTTTTGGTCCTCCGTGGATTGTTTTCGCCAGCATATATACTCATTTGTACATTCTTAGTAGTTGCCACTCATATGCTACCCTTATGGTTAATTTCTTGTGTAATCTGACTGTTAGTAAACTTATTATGTCTTGTACATTCATCGTAGTTGCTCTAGACTCTCGTAACTCAAAGTAAAACAAACAAAGCCAAATTGAAGGTCTCCTGAATTGAGATTGAACGAATAAATACGGTGTTTCCACCTTGTTCTATTTCATGGAAATGCATTTGGAGTCAGTGATATCCTCCTTTTGTTTGATTGTACAGTTTCTCCAAAAATGATATCAAATTAGTGTTGTGCAAGTTTGAGAAATATGGTGGGATATTGGATCACGTCCGAGTTCCTGGTGATAACTGGATGCATATTCTTTATCAGGTTATTTTTTTTAACATTCAACTTTGTTTATTTTTGCGGCTTTTTCTTACTTTTGATTAGTATATGTGTTCTCTGTTTAATTTTTTCCTCTAGTTTAGTGAATATGAATAGAAGAATCAGAAGCAAATCATCTTCACCAAAACGAGAAGAAGGTTATCACAGATAAGAAAAATGGTTGGGAAGCTACAGATAACGGTGATAGAAATCGCAAGTTAGGGCTGATTAAGGGTTTGAATTTGGTGTTGTCTCAAGAAAGAGGTGGAAGTGCTTTATAACAGCTAATTAGAGCTAAAAGGATGTTGCAGTGGCAAGGCAAAGGAGATGGAAGTGCATATGGGTTTGGTGTGCGTGTGACGTGAATTTAAAAGAAAATGGAGGTGTGAATAGTGATGCACAACAAGTTATGCATCTACAAATTTGTTGCATAACTTGTTATGCATTCTCGAAATTGGTTGCATAACACGTTCTGCAGTTGTTGTTGTTTTTTGCATAACTTGTTATGCAATCCAGAAAACGGTTGCATAACACGTTATGCAGCTACTTTTTTCTTAGTATTGAAACCAACAAAAAATAAGGTTGCATAACTTGTCATGCACCTACAATAATATCTACATTACATGTTATGCAGTCGTGAAAATGGATGCATAACCTGTTATGCATCCGAAAATATGACTGCATAATGCATTATGCATCGAGAAAATTGTTGCACAATCTTTTATGCATCGAGAAAATAGATGCATAACCCGATATGCATCCGTAAATATGGATGCATACTGCATTATGCATCAATTTATTTATGTACGCACTAAAATCAACCAAAACAATGGTTACATAACTTGTTATAGATGCATACGAGAAAATGGTTGCATAATCCGTTATGCATCTGCAGAATGTGTTGTGCATCTTTTTTGGTGGCTGCATAATGGTTATGTAGTCAGTTTTCGAAATTTTGCCTAAAATGATGATCACCTCCGATTTTTTCGTGAAAAACAAAAAATTGATATTGTTATTTGTACTCGTTGCGTAGCTATCTTAAAAAGATTTCCAACGATATAAAATTTGTAAAATTCCAAGGCGTGGATTTTTAGATATGTTATATCCAAGTTGCGTTGCCAATTATACCCCTGATGCATAACTCGTCATGCGGATGCATAATCCGTCATGCAGACATTTTTAATAATTTCCTATAATTATGAGTGTCACGGAAATATTATCTTTTTGTGCCTGCGCCTAATTTTCCCTAAGCAAATTTTATCATAACGCGAATTTTTATCATGAGCTTAAACCGGATATTATTGGTTTTAAATTTAAGACGAAGAGACTTTTGTAACCATTTTACAAAATCATTCTGCTTCAAAGTAGAACTTTTGCTGTGTTGTGCACAACTTAATAAAAAATATATTTTGCTCATATTTGTCAATCCGTGGAGTGATAGTTGAGTATTATGCGAATTATGTTATAACAAATTTTACATGTTCATATATGTAAATAAAATCCATATATAAATAGTATTTATATTTACCTAATTACAGTTTTGTGATTTTTGTGATTCCTAACAATTTGGGAAAAGACATATGTAAAGCTAACATTTTGTAAAATAAACTAAAAACAACATAAGAACAAAAGTTATGAATCTAAAGGACCAAATATACTAAATATCCTTTTCGAATAAATTAGAAGTAAATGGAGATTTTTCTCCTCCAGTATAAGAGAAAACCCACAACAATCTTTGTCATGCATTGAAGTTAAAATAGCAATTATAATTATCGTATCAGGGAAGAACACTACACCAAATCTAGGATTTTGCAACATGTAGTTTTTGGGGTGTGCAACGGATATAAGCGTTGGGGACCTCAATCCGTTGCACATAAATGTATTGCGTTGCACTAAACACTGAGAACCGGAAAGAAAAAAAGAAAAAAGGACATGCTTTTAATTTATTTAAATGGTTGAGGGCTTAAAAGTCTATAAAACTTATTATTCACCATTTCTTTTCTATTTTCTTATTTTCCTATCTCTCTTCCTAAACTTTATCGAGTTCTCCTCCTCTTTTTTTTTTCTTCTTCTCTTCTAACCCAAAACTGCGATCTGCGAAATCAAATCCAAAATTTCGAAACCAAAACCCGTTTCTCCTAAACCCTAATCTGAAGAATCAAAACCCATCTTTCATAAAGCAAACCCAATCATTGATAATCCCAATTTCGTTTCAAACCCTAGATACATATGTAATTTCTCCATCAGAAACCCTAACAAACTATTTT